>JASDQU010504974.1:37376-49960 GCA_032191745.1 Picea mariana | reverse complement strand
AAAATTATTAAAATATATTAAGTGAAGAAATTTTAGAGCCAATATTTTCAGCCGATCATCCCTATGGTATATTATATTCGGTACTCAAAGAGTATATGATCTTTACATATTAAAAAAATTAACAATAGATGGTTATAAATATTTTATATTAAATAGTTATAGATACTACTTGAAAATTGATTTGAAAAAGTTCAAGATAAAGTGTATGAAGGTAGATATTTATATTTTTGAAGATATTGTTTTCGTAGATATTGTTGAAAAGTAAATTGGAGAAGTAAAATAAAAATTGGTTAAAAAGGGTTGGGACAATAAGTTTAACTTTAGAATGTTTCCACTTACCTTGTAATCAATTTAAGCACTCATTTCCTTCTCTTAAGAATAACTTCTCCTAGAAGAAATTGATTAAACCTTCTTGCTTTTGTTAGCATTTTTACTACTTACATATTCAAGAGGAATTCCAAGGAAATAATGTTGAGGAATCCCTTGCTTATTGATGATTCTCTTAGGAACTACCTTGAGAAAAGGCTTAGTTAGTTTTCACAACTTAACAAGCATTTATTTTAATGATACCACCATGTTACATTATGTTAATCATTCACGAGAAATTATATTATGACATGGTACCATTGTATATAAATTGTTAAACCTTTAATTTAGATTGATTCTTAATGCTAAATTAAATTAACATGTTGACCTAATCGCAATTTATAAATGATTTCAATGCGATCATAAAGTTGTAATCAACAAATTGAACTGTGACCTACTACCAGATTGTAAATCTATGATAAACTTAGACTGGTTCATTGATCTGTAATTAACATCAATTTAGATCATATATATTGACCTTTAGCTTGGATTAGTGGTTCGGTAGTTGATGAGGTATTTTTTATCTTGCGCTTCCCATTGAGGATAGTTGTTCATTATAATTAATGTTTGTACTTAGTTGGTAAACTTTCAGTGTGCTTGGCCTTCTTGTGTCGGGGGGGGAAATCAAACACCTCCTGGTTCCTCAGAACAGTTGCCATCCATGAGACCTTAAATGGTAAAAATCGATTGGAACCTGGACTTGAGCGTTGCTTATGTGTCTTGGAGGTCCTAACCATTGCAGGGTAGGATGGGTGGGTATTCATTCTTATTTTGCGTCGGTTGAATGTCGTACATTGCTTCCAGGTGATTGATGTGCTTCTATGTTTTGTCATCATTTTGTTGTTGCATGAGTTGCTTGCACCTTGTTCATTGTCGTGTTGTGTTGTTGAGCATAATGACATCAGTACTTTCACACACACATAAAAGAAAATAAAAAAATTGCACTTGTTATGTGAGGCTTGTTGTCGTGACAAAATAGGAGGTTCGTTACAATTCAAAATGTTTCCAGTATATGGAAAGCCAAGGATCAGAGATATCCTATAATGACATGGAAACCCGAAATTTAATTTTGATTTTCTGGCACAAATCCTAATATGCGGGTTGTAGTGGATCAGCCTGCGTATACACTTGGTGTATAAGGTGCAAGATGCATACAAGTGGAAAAAATTGTATTTTTGTCTATGGATTCTAGTAACAGGGAAGACAAGTCTGCATAGGGAAATGAAATAAGTCCCTCTCTACAATATTTCATAGGGTGAGGCAAATATTTCTCTAACAGTCCTATCAGATTTGACCGTTTGACTTCGACTAGTTTTGCCTTGCTCCAACCTTCCTCCCTTTACACAGGTTATAACACTTATAAATATTTTTCTATACTCTATTCAAGGTGTTCATAAACACACATAGATACTATCAATTCTTCAAGTATTCTTAGAATTATTAACTGCTGCACTTTCTACTTGTCTCCTGCAACCTCTCTGTAGTCAAACTTCATCTCATACTCTCTGGCTTCTATCATTTAATATTCAATGAATCTACTGCAATCCAATAAATGTATTTATATCAAATAATGGATTGCATAAATATTTCTCTGTGTTCTTCTATTCTTCAATAAGACATTGACAGGAACCTTAGAACTTACAGTTCTTCTTATTAAACTCTACTTTTGTTTTGATATTCTTATATGAACTGCAGAGACCCTCTCTTCTCACTATTCTTTCTCATTTATATAATCTTCAAACTGGTGTGCAATATAACACATCGTTTCCCTTATTTTGGAACATCGAACCTCTTCATTTAACTTAACCATAATCTTTGTTATTATTTGAACCTTACTGTGAAGTATTTTCACAAATTGATAATAGATATGGATCATTTTCATATTTTAAATCGATCCCAAATCTTTGCAATTATTGCAGACACTAAGTTCTCCAGAGGTGCTTCCTTCAAACCATTACATATGACCAACAACTCAAAACCACAGGCTTATCATTATAATATTTTACCTTTATTGTTCTTATTCCATATGACCACAGGCAGTGACTAGGCGCTAGGCCCAATGAGTGCTTGATCACTTATCAACATCAATGGTCACATTTTAATATCCCGATGAGATGGATGATTATATTTTACTTCAGGACTCTGAGGCTTCAACCTTTGTGACTTCCAAACTCTTTAAAAATATCCTGAATAGCAGACGCATGTCCATAATATTCAACGGTTGAGAATTCTCCCAAAATGTTCTTCAAATCAAATGACTCATGTGCACTTGGGGACTTCGTTCTTCGGGACTTCGGGGTTTCGAATAATCATTTCTCTATTTTCCTCCAGAGTGATGACCTACTGAATAAGTCATAAAATGGTGGATACGACTTGTTTTTGGTTAACACTTCCACTTAAACTATCCTTCCATCGTACTTGATCAACGTTCCATAATGCTCTCGAAGTTCTCTTCAGATCGGACGACTCATGTCCACTTCGTGACTTCAGCCTTCAAGACTTTGGAACTTAGGTCATTTGTTGAGGGTGAAAATCCTGAAGTAAAAATCCCAGAGTGACATAACTTGCTAACATCACTTGATGAAATGGCACTGGCTGAGTAGCTGCCATGTGTCACTCAGATTCATGATTTACACATACCTAAAATGCCAATTTCATCTTGACACTTGTCATTATCTAACTGTGCCACATGTCCTTGTTGATCTAGTCTATTGATGTAGATATCCTGATGTGGCACATATTCTTCTCCTTGACATAATGGTCAGGATAATTACCAAAGTGTTCCTCTGATCAGACGTCTTATATCTACTTCAGGACTTTGGCCTTTGGGACTTCAGGTAATTCGATTTCTCCACTTCCTAGTTCTCTCGAAGTGAGATTCCCTGAAGTGCAACCTCCTCACAAATTTTAACCTGAAATGAATGTTGTTCCTTGATCATGATCTTAGATCGATGGATCGATCTATCTGTGATGTTTCTTTTCCTTGGTTTAAATCCAATGACTCTTCTTCTTTGCTTATCCTATCCTTCCACTTAACGTGATCCAACAACTATCGAGAATTCAGGTATTTGAAATCTCAACCCCTTTTCCTTGCTTATCCTATCCTTCCACTCAAATTCATACATCGGTCGAGAATGGTCCTGGAGTAGATCAACGATTAGGGATGATTGCAAGGTCCCAACTAGCACGACGTTTAAAACTATTGTCAAGCTCTGCAATGGAAAAATTGCTCGTTGATAGTGGAATTGATGCCAACCATAGATCTATTTGGTAGGTGACGATCAATGGTCTAGACTAATTTCAGGATAGGAATTAACACTTTGTTTAATTCTCCCTTCGTTCTCTACAATCAATCCCTTCCCTTGATCTGTGCTTGCATATCCAATGGTCACAACTTAATCTGATCATTTGATGGATCAACCATAGTTGTCGATCTTTGATTCTATAAGATCTGATGGTCTAGAATAACTGCGGGATTGGAAATAATGCATTGTTTAATTCTTGTTTCGCTCTATGCAATCAATCCCTACCCTAGATCTACATTTTCATATCCAATGGTCACAACTTGATCTGATCGTTGACCAATTCTCCAACAGTCCTTAATCCCACGGTCATTCATATGAACAACGTGCAATGTATATATATAAAAAATATATTTCCAATGAACAACCGAGATCCTTTGTCATTAGATCAACAGTCAATGTCACTTTGACCAAAAGGTAGGGGGCTTGACAGGTCTTCTCAGGATCCAGGCTAGTGAGCTTATCGAGGATTCCAAGAACCCAGAGCCACCACCATACATGTGGGATAAATCCCATTACATGAGATGATCAACACTGTCAATTTCTTGATCGTACAACTGTTGAGGCTTCTCACCTTTTCCTATGCATCGAATGACTTCTCAGTGTTTCCATCGATCCCGATGACATTTCTACAATGCAGTCTTCCTTATGAGCTTTGATATTTGCATATTGTCTGACATTTTCTGCTAATTGTTATATTTCACATATTTATTTTTCATGAGCTTTGCATACTATTATATTGTTTGACATCAATGAAAACACATTAATGATATTATGTCCAACAATATCCCCCTTTGTCATTGATGGAAGCATTCCAAATTCATACACAATATCCCCCTGTGATGATGCTTCTCTCCTCTGAAGTTACTCTCCCCCTTTGACATCAATGGAAAATGATTTCTCCTCCTATGATATCTCTGTCTATATGATATTGATCACTATCTAAACTCTGGTAACTCCTCCTACAATCATTCCATGGGTGCCATAACTGAATAAATCCCCTTGTTAGTCTGCTCTCTCTACCTCTGACTATTCTCCCAATTTGTTTCTAAAAAGGGGTAGCTCTTCCTAACAAGGTCTCTCCTCTTGTTGTCTCTACTGGATGTCATGTATATAATTTTGTACATCATAATGTTGTTGCTGCAGATACTGCTGCCCTACTGGAACATTGTGCAATTGTAGATCATATTTTCAAATGACCCATGTATTTATCCATTGATTCTCATCGATCTTTATCCAGATGTATACATCTCTATCCATGATACTTTTCTACTGTACATTTCTCTAAGGTCATCTAAGAAAGTTTATACTATGCTTGTCATATGATTGCAATTTGTTTTGCAACAATTTACTTCACTCATGTTCACTTGTTCAGTCTCTGTTATCCACATCTATGAATGTCCTGGTTTGTTGAAATTTTTTCTCTGATCTTCTATTACTGCAACTTCATTTTTCTTCCATGTTTCATTTACTCTTCTTATATTGTATGAAGAATTTATTATTGACTGTCTTCTTGAGTTCCAATAATTATGGGCTTTGTGGCCATATCCACCACAACTATAACATCTCATAGTGTAACAATCTGTAGTAATATGTCCAACACGATTGTATTTTTGACATCTTATACTATTGTTGAACCTACGAACTTGTTTTCTTCCATGATGCCTACAATCCAAGGCTTTATGACCATATTCATCATAAGAAAAACAATAACCATTAAAAACACTCTCATACCTCCTTTGATTCATCCATGAAGGCGTCTCTCTTCTAAACTTACTTTGAGGTGTATGAGTATCTTCTGGATGTCTTCCTTGATATGATATTCTAAATATTATAGTGTTGATTTCATTCTTTGAACATGAATAACCTGCGTCATACCTACTTTCCCCTTTTACAAATGAAGGACTTGCATCAGGTTTCTTAGGATTACTAATTTTGTCTTTGTTGGAGCCAAGACCAGATTTGTCATTTGGTGATATCTGACTATCCAAGATCTCATCCAAGGTCATGGATCTTTTCAAGAAATTGACTTTGGTGTTTGAATTCTCAACCTTCTTTCTAATATTCACAACTTTTTCTTCCAGCTTATGACATGATTCTACCCTTTTGCTCAACTTGTTCCTCACTACCTCCTCTCTTCTTTTGGCTTCTTCAAGTTGGGTTTTCATATTTACATTGCTTTCTCTTAGTTCTTTTATATTTGCAAGGTTTCTGCAAAGTTCATCATATTCCTTCTTTTATTTTTTTTCTTGACTGATTTCATTCTCCAATTTCTCAATCTCCTTTTATTTTTCTTCTATCTGAATATTTTGCTCAGATATGATTTTTTCATTGTTTTTGTTTCCAAGATATTCTTTTAACTCTTTTCAAGATAACCCTAAATTTCACCATACATGCATACCTAGCATCATGCACTCTTACTTTCTATTTTTGCCAAGCCATCACTGAGAAGCTCTTCTTAAAAACATTATTTTTGAAGATGTACGTGCCTTGCACCACTACTTTCTGTGTACACACAACTAATGCACCACTACAAATCATGTATGTATGCTAGTTGCATCATTACAGCCTATGTATACCCATAAATGTTGCAAAAAAATAAAAATTTGAAAGGAATTCATTGAGATTACGGGCTATTGGGTAGTTTCCCAACTGTGCCACTAGTTATAGTCTGTCATCCAACCGAATAACCATCCTTTGTAATATAAAAGGAGGTGTTGGGGTTTCACTCTAAAACTAAGCATAAGAAAAGTGAAACACTGCCTATTTCACATCCCCTCCTTGCCTGAAGAATTTGTAGCCACCTTGTGCGATTTGTATCAGAATTTTCAATTCTTGCCTTTTTCCTCCATCATAAGCCTATTCCATTCCCTAGAGAGAGGTTTAGAGGAGAGAAATACATGGAATCACAGTTGGATATTGGTGAAGAGGAGCCCGAGCCATCCCCCAAAGGAGAACACTCGAATCCGGTGTAACCGACTATTTCTAACCTCGAAAAGGAAGCTCTTGGGCATTATAACCCTCCAATCACTGACTTGTCAGTGCCACTTTTGATACAACTTTCCCCTCCAAGGGTAGCACATCATGAGCGTCAGATAGTCCTACAAGTAGCAATGGAAGCAAATGTTGCTACTTTTTTAGGGAGTCCTCACACTCCCTCAATAACTGCCACCAATGGGGGAATTCTTCCTCCTAGCCCACCTTCATCAGTCCGGACCAGCATCGTCTTGACTGCCTCTACTTCGAGAAGTGGTGTGATTCCATCTATGGCGGCGATCACTGCTCCATTCACCTAGAGTGCGAGGGACCTCTATTTTCATACGAGATGACCGACTTTGATACAAACTTTGTCCTCACCTACCACCTTACAAACCATGGGTCTGGGGACAGGGAGCTCAAATGCTCCTTTGCAAGGGTCCATGGGGGGAACCTCACCCCCCTATAATTCTTTCCTTTACGTTAGAGGTCATATACATCCTTTTTCCCTCTTACTCAGTGGTCCTCCACAACAATCCATTGGGATGAACATGAACTACAGCTTGTTCAAAGTAGGTAGTCTAGGACCTTCTTCCTACACCATGCCGATGGCTTCAATGTCATTCTCTTTGTTCGACATGTTTGGAAATAACACATTCTTGTCAACTACCTTCTTGGATGGGGGAAACCCTGGCTTTGGAAAACCAAATCCTGTGCAGGGTACTATTCCTACATAGGGGGAAAACACATGAGTCTTCTTCTCACAAGGACTCTCGAATATCTGGAAAGTATTAGTTCCCTTGTCAAGGATGTCAACTGAGGGAAACACCTTCCATGGCCAATGGAACCCCAAGAAAGTCTCAGTACCTATGCCTGTCAGATCGGTAGGGGGAAACCCTTTCCATGATCTTTGGAATACAATGTAGGGAGAAATCCCTGCCTAGCCCTCAACGTCTAATTAGAGGAGTCATCCAATGATGTCCCAACAAATGCAGTATCTGTTCGCTGGCCAAGGCCATGGTATTTACCAGAACCCTGGTTAGCAGCCTAACTTTTCCTAGCAACCTGGTTCTAGTCAAAATCAAGGCTCCTTTTTCCCTGTACATAGTCAAAAACCCAAACTACCATTTCTGGCAACATTACATTTGCCAGATTTCTCAATATTGTTAAATGACCCAATCTGTCACGATCTGCGTTAGCCTCCAATGCTGACCAAGTTTCCCTCGGACATTCTGAAGTTTGAAGATAATCCTAACAAATATCCAAGCGATCATGTGACCACTTTTCACCTATGGTGCTCATCGAAATCATTGCGAGACAACACCATATAGTTGTGTCTGTTTCAATGCACTCTTATCGGGAGTTCCATGAAATGGTACATCGAGCTCAACCACTCAATATACTCTAATTTTGGTGAATTGGAAATGGTTTTCCTTAACCATTTTCAACTACCTGTGAGATATGATGTCGACACCGAATTTTTGGTCAAATTTGAGAAAACAAAGGATGACCATATATTGGATCACATCTAAGAATGGTGGCGTCGAAAGATTTTGATAAAAGTACCAGTCCCACCGACTTTTCTGCTGGAGTGGCTCCTTAAGTCTTTGGTACCTCAACTATCCAAGGATGTTGCAATGACAGGAGTGCTTTCTGAGGAAGAAGCAATAATGAGAGATCAACAACTAGAACTAATATACTCTCAATCTAGTTTACTTTATGAAGTTTTTCCAGATGCATCGTGGTCCATTCTTGACAAGGCTAGATAAAATTTTGGACTACATGCCTATGGTATAGTTGGTTCAGCACAAGCAAATCCCACTAATCAGTTTCCAAATCAATTGCAACAATTTTTGATATAGCAGACAGCGACCAGCCAAACCATTGTTTTGGCTACTCCCCCTACTCAAACGTCATAAGTACACAGTGTGCAATTGACGAACTCGAAGGCCAAACAACAACCTGACGACAGGAAAAAACAAAGAAATAAGAAGGGTAAGGGGCATAAGAAACCCACCAATAATGCTAGCGGGGGAAACACAGAGAAAAGAAAGTCGAAGTATCTGTGTAACCTTTGCACGAGGGACCATCCAACTCACTTGTGCCCTTGGCTTGCAGAGGCCCAAATGTTATTGGTGCAGTAGCAGCCTGTTTTTTTAACAAACCCATTTCCTCATGGGTAAAATTTAACTCAAGCCTCTTCATGCGTGGATGGGGCAGTTAGGGACCCCCACTGTCTTCTAGTAATCCTTCGTCCATGAAAATTTATATGATGAAAGGTCATGCCTACATAGCGACTAGGGCACACGATTACATAATGCCAGACTATGATGAAAATGGTAAGGAAGTAGTAAACCCATATGTTCCTCTCTATATTGAGAAGACGATGAGAGAAAAAATGACACGCATCCTGAAAGGGGTGTTCAAGAAAGCTTCACATAATTCAAATGCAAGCGTCACCCAGAACTACTATGTGGTGGAGGATTTGTCACAAACCCCTTGCACAATGTATTCTTTGGAAGTCCTCCAAATATGCCCTGCACAGAGAAAGGCTATGCTATCCACTTTGGTATCTGCTGAGACCTATAATCCGGGAATGATCATGCTTGATACGATCGAATTAAAACCTCGTCTCCCCTACCATGTAGCATTTCAGATAGTAGTGGATTACACCATGAAAACCTTTACCTGGAACATTTTTTGCATGGTGGTTTATGAGGGTTCCTCGACATGCATGATGTCATTGGCATGTTGGAAGACCATTGGCCAACCCATTTTGTCTCCATCACCTACTCTACTTACTTCTTTTGATGGTCATTCTTTTAGACCACATGGGATCATCACTTCTTTCCCCATGTAGTTAGGGGGGAATACCATGTGCATCGAAGTTGAAGTGGTTGATATGCCTCTCGACTACAACCTTCTGTTAGGAAGGACTTGGACCTATGCTATTCATGCAATGGTCACCATAGTTTTCTGGGTCTTGTTCCTTCCACATGAGGGTCGAATCGTGTCCATTGATTAGTTGTTCTTCTCTTGTCTTGACCCTTCATTGGGGAAATCTATGGTCCCAATGATTTATAACCCTCAGCCTGACATCGTTAACATAGGGGTTTGTGCCCACCTTTGATGGGTACTTTCAATTACCCATCTCCTTCTGGTGATGTCATGTTCATATCGGCTATCCCTGACCAGACTAAGGCTGAAATTTTCCAAGTGTCGTCGTTCCACATGAATTACTTTAACTATCCATGGACTCTTCCTTCCCCATCGGCCACGATGGAAGGAATAGGGCATCATGGCATGGCCATGCCTTTGTCCATGACATAAGTTGCATACTCTATAGTCCAGCAAGATTTCATCGACCCCGATTCGAATCCCGCACAAGAGTTATATCTGGTTCTCGAGACTATTTTGGCTCAAGATTCCCTTGCCAGTACTGATTCTTTAGACTTGGTCTTACCCTCAGACGAGGAAATTATTGAGGCAATGTCTGGTCCAAACAGACCCTGGGATGATCTCCATCATAGTTCTTATTTTCTCCTAGATTTAGGAAGAATTGAGGTAGGTGAATTCGTGTTGACTATGACTGGAGATAGGTCTTGTCCTATCAATCCTATGGATACGCACATAGTTTATGCTAAATGTAATATGGAAACTATCATTGAAATGATACCTATTGACATCTCTAGAACCCCTAACATTGTGGAGAATTTCTTCGTCGGAGTGAATTGCTCCCCTGAGGAGATTCGAATCTACACATATTTATTTAAATAATTCTACGGTAAGCCAGTCAGAAGAAGCTTCATTCGGTAAATCCTAGGAAAGAAACAACTATTAAGGCTGAAGTAGAGAAACTTCTCAAAGTCAGTTTCATCTACCCCATTCAATTGAGTCAATGGGTGTGAAATCCCATTCCGGTCAACAAAAAGTAGGGAACGATTCGTGTATGTATGGACTTTCGTGATTTGAACAAGGCTTATCCAAAGGATAATTTCCCCACCCCATTTATTGACCAAATTGTCGACGAATGCACAGGCTGTGAGGTATTTTATTTCATAGATGGTTTTTTTGAATACAATCAGATACAGATTAAGCCCGAAGACCAGCATAAAACCGATTTTATCTTTCCATGGGGTACATTTTCTTATTGGAAAATGCCTTTTGGTCTGAAGAATGTTGGAGCCACTTTTTAGTGGGCCCTGTCTTTTGCTTTCCACAATCTAAGACACATATTTGAGGCCCATATTGATTATTTAGCATCATGATCTTGTAAGAGAGATGATAATCCCACACACCTCCGACTTATCTTCGAGCGATGTCACTATTATTGGATTCACTTGAATCCAAACAAATGCAGCTTTTGCGTGACGTCGAGAAATTTTCTAGGTTTCATAGTTTTGACAACAGGGATCATGGTTGATCGTCTAAAGGTTGAGGTGATAGTTCAATTTCCTCCCCCATGCACAGTCCCTTAGCTTCAGCGTTTACAGGGAAAATCCAACTTTATTCGGTGTTTTATCCCAAACTATGCAGAGATCACTAAAGGGTTCATGCATTTACTGAAAAAGGACATTCCTTTTTATTGGGAAAAAGCCACTGAGTCCTCTTTCGAAGCGTTGAAATGCACCTTCACATTTTCCCCTCTGCTTCGTCCACCCAATTATAGAAAATATTTCTTATTGTACTTGGCCATGGAAAAGTCCATCATCGATATGGTCTTGGTTCAAGAGGATGATCAACTTGAAGAGCATGTGATTTATTACCTGTTAAGCCCTAATATTGGTTCATTACCCCTTAATTGGGGCATATTAGATTAGTAATGTTATTTTATTTATGTTGGTTTTAGGCCATTAGTTGTAATTATACCTCCTAGTCTCCTATATATACCAAGGAGACATTTTCATTTTGAATCATCTTGTACTTGAACATTTAAGTGGGATTAAAGGAGGTTTCCCCCTCAAAGAGGCTTATTATCTGAAATTCTCTCTTTTTCAAGGTGTCGAGTACTTTTTCTGAGGATTTTCTATGCTATATTGATATTTGGTTCTTAACATATGGTATCAGAGCTCAAGGTCTTGGGGTTTCACTGCTACATCTGAGACACCTTGGAATTTTTACTATAACTTTGTTTCTACAATGTTTCAGAAGGAATGGCTTGGATGATATTTATTATATGGATCAAGGTATGTTGGGTTCACAATTCATCTCGTGAGGCCTTACACTTTCGGAGATATAACCTATACAAGATAGGGTTCTGGAATCATCCTGAACTGAGTCATTACGGAATTTTTTGCTATAAAAACATTACTACAATATTTCAGACCCTGAGCTCCAGAGGGTATTTATAGAAATTAGTAAGGTATATGTGGTAAAAATTTCATCTTTTGGGTCATCATGAATTTGTAGATACACCCTGTGTAAGATAGGGTATCTGACTAGTCCTATTGACTAGTCTCAAGAAGGTGTTCCAGGTAAAACAATCATAACTTCTTCCTAGAGTATCCAAATTGTGTGGGACTAGTTTCATTGGATTGTGGACAGTCATTAGTATTTTTGGTGCGAGTTTCAGAATTTTATATTAATTATTTGTGCGGGGCACAGTATACAAGTGAGATCTCATGGAAAGGCTAAAAATCGGCAAGTTGTGGGGAATTTACCGTAAATTCCACTTGGCACATCCAATTTTGATTAGACTTGTGGTATTGTAGAGAATAAATATCAGAGAAATACATAAAGAAAATTTTCATACCCAGAAGGGCCGAAACTTGGGAGATACAACAGAAGAAATATTGTCTAGCAGAACCATCTCAAAATCAAGGTTCAAAAGTGATACTTGGCCAACATGCCACCCAAAAAGGGAACTTATACACCAAATAAGCCTTTAGAAAATCCTACTTGGACTCTTGATGAAGGTGAAGAAATGCGTAGGGACATAAA
>JASDQU010504974.1:21875-37276 GCA_032191745.1 Picea mariana | reverse complement strand
ATACCAAGGAGACATTTTCATTTTGAATCATCTTGTACTTGAACATTTAAGTGGGATAAAAGGAGGTTGCCCCCTCAAAGAGGCTTATTATTTGAAATTCTCTCTTTTTCAAGGCGTTCAGTACTTTTTCTGAGGATTTTCTATGCTATATTGATATTTGGTTCTTAACATTACCTGAGCCGAGGCCTGCTTGGACCATAATGCAACTAATCCCACAATGAGAAGCTTTTGTTGGCAATAGTTCATGCTGTCCAATGGTTCCATCATTATATTCTTCTTCGTAAGACCATTGTCATTTCCATTGTGAATCCATTTCAATAAGTGTTGACACGACATTTAATCGGCAGAAAGATTAGTAGATGGATTGTTGTCCTCCAGGAATTTGACTTGGATTTTGTTTACATGAAATCTAAGAAGTTGTTGGTCTTTGCAAAACTTATATTGGAACTTTCGGTCGAGTCAGGTGATGTTACACTTGAAGAATCACCAATTAAAGGAGATCTTTTTATGATTTCATACTAGTATTAAAGGAGACCCCTGGTATGGATATATACTAGTCTATATCCAGACTTTGAAGTTCCTCGCCTCTGCTTCTCACAATGAACGTCGACGTATACACCATCAGGAAAAAAAATATCTCATACTCTATGACATTTTGTATCATTGAGGTGTAGATTGCATCCTCCGTTGGTGTCTCACTCATGAAGAAGCCGAACCCGTTATTAATGAATGCCACACTTGAGCATGTGGTGGTAATTTTTCTAGGTCGGCAACAACCCAAAATATTCGATGAGTCGGTTACTTTTGGCCGACGTTAATCAAAGATTGTGTTGAATCGGTCATGAAGTGCCACCCGTGTCATATCTTCTCTTAGAAGATGAGGGCACACCCTGCTCCCATGTTTCCCATCATTAAAGTTGGTCGCTTCACCAAGTGGGGGATTGATTATACTACATGACACCCAACTTCAACCACGGGGCATCGTTATATCATTGTAGCAGTAGACTACTTCACAAAGTGGGTCGAGTCTATGCCAACATTCAATAATGATGGAGAGACAACAACTCTCTTTCTATTTAACCAGATAATAGCAAGGTTCGACATCCCAAAGGATATTGTCACTGACCATGGAAATCACTTTCAGAATAAAATGATGTCTGAGTTAATGCTGGAAAAAATTTTGAAATTTTCTAAACTCACTGTCTCTCACCAAAATTTATGTTAGCTGTGCCAGCTAGCCTTAGAACCTTGTCACTGCAGTAAAACTTCTAAACCTATCACCATTTTCGTCGAGCTTTTCTATCGTCAAATCTCAAAGCCTTGTGTCACAATTGGACAAAATCTCAAAGATTTAAATTTTATGAAGGTCTCTTATTTGGTCTTACTTCGTAATTCCTTGATTGTGAAGAGTGTCAAATTATAAAGTCAAACTATAAGTTTTGGATTTTTCTATATATTATTTTTAAATTATTTTATATAATTTTTAAATTAATATTTGGTAAGAAAAGAGAAAAATTGTTTAGCCAAACCCTTTGCACCATTCTATTTTATAAAAATTGTTGGGTCCACTACCCTTCACGACCCAATCTCCAAACTATCCACCATAAGCCACACACATACCAAATCACAAGACAACTCACACAAGACTCCAATCAGATAATTCACGTGAGGGCCAAAGCAATGCACCATCTGTTCAAGCGTTAAATCACATGGAGGAGGAACTCAGGAGGAGACCCGAAAGGGGTGCACTACACGCCAAGAAAATTACTAGAACAAGGTTAAACGTAAGAACTGAGTTCCACCTCGGGGATTATGACTGACAAAGAGATTTCAATATCCACCTCTCCCTTTCCCCGAAGCCCGAAGGCCCAAAGTCAGGATTCCAGTCATACACATCAAACACTGATGGGTTAAAACATTTCACAGAAGTAGATTTGGATGCTGGAACACTCTCATTTGTTGCTCATTTTTGTCATTGATTGGATCTTCACTTGAAACCAATCTATGTAGACTCCTTCACGGATAGAAGTAATGTCAGGGAAGGATCTTCGGGATCTTAATGAAAAAATTTTATTACAATGTTGGACAGGCTCGACGCCAAGGACTAGATTGTCGTTTGTAAAGCGCTAAACTGTGTGTGTCAATAATCGATTTTTTACAAAGAAGCCATGCGTCCAATACTGGGTAATATAACAACTTTGACAGTTAATTCCTTGAAGAATCTGAGAATTGATCTTTGCAAAACTGTAATTATGGCCTCATCTGAGCATACTAATATCATATGATTGATTTCATTGATCCAATGCTTTTATATTTCTTGCCAAAGGCCTCTCAAGAAAACCACTTTGAGTGTTCATAGGTTGGGTGTGGAGGGGATTAAAGAATATGGCTTACATGTGTCAATCCAAATAAAAATGCCCTCTATGAAAGAAAAAAAGACAGAAGCCGAGCTTCTGAATATTTGCGCATAGGTGGAAAATGAACATATGATACAATGAGACCATCCATGAACTAGATATGCCACTTGTCAAAGATATTAATTTGAATGATTTAAATAATGGCCAAACTCATTCCTCGAGGATTAAAAACTTACTAGATTGATATTTCTTCAAGAAAATACGACATATGGTGAAGTTTAGCATCGGTTTTAAGAAGGTGGAAGAGCACCTTGCAACTACAAAATTCTAGGAAGGAAAATCATTTCCATATTCCTCGAACAAAATCAAGATTATTTTAGATTATTGATAGAATTTTTGGCAAAAAGATTGTATTATGTAACGGGTTAATAGTTAATATCGTATTGACGATTTAACTAACCATTTTTGGGGGAATGAGGGGTAGGGGGGAAACAATTCGAGAGCCTTTTGGGGCTATGTTTGTAATCCCATTTATTTTAGTAAATATAGAACAAAAGCTAGGAGATTCTATACCTCGTCACTGTGTAATTTTGTCTTTTATTTTATCATATTCTCAAGATTTACATTCATACCTTCTTCATCTTTTTCATATTCATCTTGTAATGGCTCTACTTTAGTAGTACCTCTATTGTGGTCACTTATTGGGCAAGTTGTTAGGTCTAGCGTTTCCTCTGTTTATGCTTTGATCAAAACAAGACCTGTAACTTAACTATTTTTGCCTAGATTACAAGTTATGTATATGCATGATTTTTTTTGAAGCTATTTGTCATTCCTCTGTTGAAATAAAAATTAGAATTATCAGAATTAGATACCTAAATCTTTGTTTCAGTCTTCTTCATCTCCTATCTTCTATCCATCTTCATTATTTTAATTAAATTAGGAAAATGAGGTCATGCCTCTTCGTTTCTCATCTATAAACGAGTGAAAGTCATGTTTCATACCTGGTTCTAGAAGCCTCATATGACTGATCAATCGATAAATTATTATTTAATTTAAAATTTCTAAGGCTTGGTTCTATTACAGCCTGGAGTCAACTCTTATGACAACATTTTTTGGCATCGTTGTCGGGGATGGGGGAACGAAGTTATCTTCCTTGAGATACGACAAAAGTTTAGATTTATTCCTTGATGGTGAAAAAGGGACATGCATTCAATTGGTTGTGATAATTCACCTAGTGACTCCTTGGTTTGAAGACTCTACATAATTCATTGGCGAATCCACTAGTCTCAAAATGTCAAATTCGTTCGCTGCTCAGATTTCCGTGAGGTTTTCTCCTCCGGAATTTACAAATGTTTATGGTTTTCCAAACGTTGTTCCAGACATTAAAATTTGGGGAGATGTCCTTCCTAAGTTTGGAGGATACATGGATGACAATCCTGCTCAACACCTGTTTGAATTTCACAATCTTATGGGTGAATTAAATGTACATCATGAAGATTTCCTCATGAAACTATTTATGTTTTCATTGGAAAGAGATGCTAGAGTCTGGTATAAATATTTACCCCATTCCAGTATTCCTTCATTGAAAGTTTTTCACACAGTTTTTCATCAACATTGTAAGAGGATCTATTCAGCTGAACTCCTTTTTGAAGATTGTTGTAATATATAATTCATAAAATAGAAAAAGAAAACAAATCCTCTTGAAGAGGAGGAATGAATAACATAAATTTCTCAAGTTGATGAAGATGAACAACATGAGGAAGAGTTCGTTGATAAAGAAGCATAATATTATAGCTTTTGTGATCACATTAAAGAAGAAGATCAAACCAAACTCGATGAAGATGAAGCGGAAAGGGTCAAAAGGCTTTCAAACCAATCTCACCCAGATTTGTTGCAGTGATGAGGATGAAAATGATTCTTCAGATGAAGAGATAGATTCAATATCATTCATATATGACTCTATTTTTAATTCTGTTTTTCAAGAGAAATGCGTTCATAATGGGTTTTTTAATATTAATGATGTTGAGAATAGTTTAATTGTACAACATGATGATGAAATCGCTGGTCTAGATCTTCACGAAGACCAACAACTTATGGAAGACCGTATACAATAATTGTTTGTTGATATAGAACATAGTCATCTTCTTATGGAAAAATCCCTTCCTTATCAGTTTCATGATCAAGTAAAGGCCCTAAAACATGATGTATTGTATGTTGCCAAAAAGCCATTTCATGAAGAGTTTCAAGAGGATTGTAATCACCCAAATGTAATTAAGATTTCAGATATGGTCACTATTGTAAATCCTCATGAAAACCAGTCTGTTGATTTTCATCCATCTTTTCTAGATCCTCACGAAACAAATTTTTTTTAAAGTCAATGTTCTGGAATGTGCTATGAACAACCTATTTATGATGAGTATCCAGAAGATGAACAAGAGCATATTTATTCTTCTTCACGCAAGAAAACTTACAACAATCCTCCTTTGTTTGATAAATATGATGAAAGTGTTTATGAGGACGATGAGAAAAAATAAATTTTGGTTCAATGGGAAAGAAATTGACAACATCATAAAATAAATCATCCTATTTATGACAGGTATCAAGAATATTTTTGGAAAACGGATGAAGCATATAAGCAGGGATTACTAGAACAATTTATCTGTCCTCCATGTTTAGAAACTATTGAGCAATAGAACAGTAAGTTTCAATGCGAAATTTTTGCAACAGAAGAATAAAAATCAGAAGTGGGAAAAGTACGCAAAGACGTTTCACACAGCCTGCCCAATAGGAGGAAGCATGGATTAATTGCAAAAGTGGTATATATCTTCCCTTATACGATCCAGTAGTAGTTTATATGGAGTCAAAATGGGGCATTGAAATTTTTATTTTTTACTTCCTGAGGTCTGATTTTCAAAACTGTAAGTACCTACTGCCAAGGTATGTTTAGAAATTCACAGCTGCTCTTATTGTTTTTGTGCTCAAGGATGGAAGCATAATTAAATTGGTTAGTCAGATATTCACTTGGCTGATTTGGAAATTTTCCTATACTTGAATAAAGAAGTGATACCAGTTAGAGTAGGTGATGTATATAAATAATATTGACTTCGAGCATTAGAGTACAATGGTGGTTTTCAATATGTTTCCAGTTAAGAAGTTATCTTTTCAGTTCGGAATCTAGTATGGCTCCATTTTAATCCATTCTGACTCCATAGCCCAATGAATGCATAAGCGATTTTGTTTTGGAAAGACGCAAGTAAGATGACAGGGTTCAGAGTTTGATTTCAGGTCACCCAATGGATGAAGGCACGTGGTCTACTTTTCATGGTGCTTTGCAAGAAAGAACCATCCCTAGATGGAGCCTATGTTGGAAAAAATATTGAAATTTTATAAACTTAGTGTCTCTCACAAAAAGTTATGTCAGTTGTGCCAGGTAGCCTTAGAACCTTGTCGCTGTAGTAAAACTTCTAAACCTATCACCATTTTTTCCGATCTTTTCTACCGTCCAAATCTCAAAGCCTTGCGTCACAATTGGCAAAAATCTTAAAGATTTAAAGTTTCCAAAGGTCTCCTATTTGGTCTTAATTCACGAATCCTTGAATGCGAAGAGTGTCAAATTATAAACTCAAAATATAAGTTTTGGATTTTTCTATATATTATTTTAAAATTATTTTATATAATTTTAAAATTAATATTTGGTAAGAAAAGAGAAAAATCATTTAGCCAAACCCTTTGCACCATTCTCTTTTATAAAAAAAATTGGGTCCACTACCCTTCACATCCCAATCTCCAAAATATCCACCGTAAGCCACACACATTCCAAGTCACAAGACAAATCACACAAGAATCCAATGAGAGAATTCACGTGAGGACCAAAGAAATGCACCATCTGTCTGAACGTTAAGTCACATGGAGGAGAAACTCATGAGGAGACCCTAAAGGGGTGTGCTACACATCGAGAAAATCACTAGAACAGGGTTAAACGTAAGCTCTGAGTTCCACTTTGGGGATTCTAACCGACGAAGATATTTCAATAGCCACCTCTCTCTTCCCACGAAGCCCAAAGGCCCAAATTCAAGATTCCATTCATACGCATCAAATGATGATGGGTTAAATTTTTTCAAAAAAGTAGATTTGGATGCTGGAACGCTCTCATTTGTTTGTCGTTTTTGTGATTGATTGGATCTTCACTTCAAACAAGTCTATGTAGACTCTTTCATGGATAGAACTAATGTCAGGGAAGGATCTTAGGGATCTCAATGCAACAATTTTATTACAATATTGGACAGGCTCGACACAAAGGACTGGATTGTGGTTTGTAAAGCACTAAATTGTGTGCATCAATCATCATTTTTTTACAAAGAAGGCATGTGTCCAATACTGGGTAATATAACCACTTTGACAGTTAATTCCTTGAAGAATTCGAGAATCGATCTTTGCAAAATTGTTATTATGGCCTCATCTAAGCGTACTAAGATCATATGATTGATTTCATTGATCCAATGCTTTTGCAATTTTTGCCAAAGGCCTCTCAAGACAAATGCTTTGAGTGTTCATAGGCTGGGTGTGGAGGGGATCAAATAATATGGCTTAGGTGCGTCAATCCAAATAAAAATTCCCTCTGTCAAAGAAAAAAAGACAAAATCTGAGCTTCTGAATATTCGCGTGCAGGTGGCAAATGAACAAATGATACAATGAGACCATCCATGAACCAGATATGCCACTTGTCAAAGCTATTAATTTGAATGATTGCAATAATGGTCAAATTTATTCCTCGAGGATTAAAAAGTGACTAGATTGATATTTATTCAAGAAAATATAGCATACGGTGAAGTTTAGCATCAGTTTTAAAAACGTGGAAGAGCACCTAGCAACTACAAAATTCCAGGAAGGAAAATCATTTCCATATTCCTCGAAACAAATCAAGATTTCGTTTAGATTATTGATAGAATTTTTTGCAAAAAGATTGTGTAATGTAACGGGTTAATAGTTAATATCGTATTGACGATTTAAATAACCATTTTTGGAGGAATGAGGGGTAGGGGGAAAACAACCTGAGAGCCTTTCAGGGTTCAGTTTGTAATGTCATTTCTTTTAGTAAATATAGAACATAAGATAAAATATTCTATACCTCGTCACTGTGTAATTTTGTCTTTTCTTGAATCGTATTCTCAAGATTTACATTCATCCCTTCTTCCTCTTTTTCATATCCATCTTGTAATGGCTCTAATTTAGTAATACCTATGTTGTGGTCACTTATTGGGCAGCCTGTTAGGTCCATCTTTTCCTCTGTTTATGCTTTGAGAAAAACAAGACCTGTAACTTAATTGTTTCTTCCTAGATTACAATTTATGTATATGCAGGATTGTTTTTTAAGTTATTTGCCATTTCTATGTTGAAATAAAGATTAGACTTATCAGAATTATATACCTAACTCTTTGTTTCATTCTTCTTCATCTACTATCTTCTATCCATCCTCCTTATTTTAATTAAATTACTCAAACAAGTTCATGCCTCATCGTTTATGATCTATAAATGAGTGAAAGGCTTGTTTCAGACCTGGTTCTATAAGACTCATACGACTGATCAATCAACAAATTATTATTTCATTTTAAATGTGCTAAGGCTTGGTTCTATTATAGCCTAGAGTCAACTCTTGTGACAATAGTTAACATCAAATATTGGGTTGAGGCAAGAGCATTCATCACCCTACTACCCATAAGAAAATGGTCAAGTAGAAGATGTGAATAATTCCCTCAAGACTATTCTGCAGCGAACAATCAATCCGGCCAAGTCAAATTGGAATTTGATGCTGTACTCGACGTTGTGGGCCTGCGGAACATCTGTAAAGAATGCAATTGGTTTCTCACCTTTTCAACTCATTTACGAGCTGGAAGCAGTCTTGCCAATAGAGTGCTAGATCCCATCTCTAAAGTTTGCAGTACAATCATTTCCATACACTTCACCACTTGAGGAACACTTATTATATCTCAAGCATCTCAATGAGAAACACCGTGATGCAGCCTTGGATAAAAAGTCTCACAAGAAAAGAGTCAAGTGTTAATATGATCAATTCATTCGTCCTCGGGTTTTCTCCCAAGGTGACCTTGTCCTAGTCTACGACCAAGATAAGGATCCCCTTGGGGAAGGAAAGTTCAAACCCATGTGGTTCAGACATTTCATTGTGAAATAGGTCTTAAAGAAGGGTGCTTATCATCTGGTTGACTGTGAAGGAAAATCTTTGGTGGAGCCTAGAAATGGGCTCTACCTTAATAAGTATTACTCATAGGTCGGTCGCCCTGGGTGACTTCTTTTACATATGTATAGTTCTTATACAATTAGTTTTTTTCTTTTTGTTTTATGGATGTGTCGTTATTTACGTCATATTTTTCGTTGTGGTAGATGTCAAATGAATAAGATGTGTTTGTTGGTTTCACACACGATGCTAGATGACACACTCAGAGGCTTGCTTCCGCAACTTGGGTGATTTTCATGCCTTAAGGCCAATTGCTATCTTCTGGAGGTATATGTTAAGGTGATGCCACAAACAATGTCACTGAATACAATGAAGTAATAGAGTTACTTCATGATGCTTTGTCGCATGGTATCTCTCACCTCCAGGTCTACTTAGATGCTTAGTTGGTTGTGTCCCAGTTAAATGGGTTTTACCACATTTGTGATCCTACTCTACATCGACGATTCCTTAGGGTATGTATCTTAGAACAATACTTTGATTACATTATGTATATCCATGTTCCCAGGAGATTAAATCAAATCAAAGATACTCTTTGCTAATCATGTATTATATTGACATATTGCACACACATAAAAGAAGCACACACATAGACATGTACATATATTATAAAAATGTGATCCATAAGACATAAAAAGTGTAAATAAGAATATATATATATATATATATATATCAAAAGTCTTAGAGTACATAGGTGGGCACAAATGCCTCAAAAAATAATATATTTAGTACACATCATGGGGCTTATGCCCTCAAAAATATACAAAGAGTGCCCTCGACACGTAAGTACTCCATCCTAGCTAAGCATAGGGCCTGTTGGCCCTGCCATAGTGAACAACGACATTTTCCCAATGCCATAAGTGTTGGACCCAGGTCTGTGGCACCCTAACTACGTGAGGCTACATCGATGGCGGGAGATCCTCGATCTTGACCATGGGAGCTGCATGAGTGAGCACGGTGAGGTTCCACTCCTCCTGTCTCAAAACTCTCTCAGCCTCTCTTACTGGAGGTCCACCTACTGTTGTTGTTGCTGGTCCAGTGGCTGCGGATGGTACCGGCTCTAGTCAAGGATGTTTTCTGGTCCTCATGAAGTCTATTGGACGCACTGGCCCCACATCTGTACATAATAGATACATAGTTGTCAAATACTCTGGTACACATAAAAATGATATATATAATAAGAAACTAAAAAAAAAATAAATAAATTTAAAAACAAACATACCTATCTCTCCTCACTCCTCTTGAGGAGGTATGGGCATGTCTAGGTCCATGGAAAAGTTGATCCCGACATAGGGGTAGTCCTCTATCACCGAAATCTGCCATGCCCACCAGTCAAAAAAGGTGTCTTCGAAGGCCTCTATGGTCTTGCCTCCCCTCTGTCGCAGGCTCTCACAGCAGCAATGCCACCAATCTACCCACTACTAGGGCGGAGGCCACATGCCCCTACATTGTCTCTCATGGACTAAGACTGGATACCCTCTCGAAGGAGAATGAACATAAAATGGTCCCAAATCTGAAGTTTTTTTTACTCTACCTGTGACACTCGGTGAGCTGTCTCTTCATGCAGTCTAGCATGGTCATGCTCCAATTGAATATTTGTGCATTTAAAAACTACACTGTACAATGCCTGTGTGCCTGGGAGGCCTGATGTAAGTCCATAGATCCAGTGATCCTCTCAATAAGTAAAACTATCACTTTCAATGATATGTTGGCAATCTTGTGGATTGGCACCTGAGAGCCCGATAAGCTCGGCGATGTTGTAGGGCTCGGGGGGGAAACCTCGCAAGTTGACTGGTTCCGATCTCCTCGAGAGGCCAGTTAGAAAGTAAATTTCCTCAGTTGTTGGAGTCAATGATTTCCCCTCAAGCATAAACACCTCAGCGTCGGGGTGCCAATAGTCCACCAAGGCATTCAACAACCTGGGTTGTGCCCTCATGAATGGACACCAAAATAAATTCCATAAACTGCATTGTCTCAATGCAACCATAGTTGCAGGGTCCTCATCGACCATGATATCAATGTCTTTATGATCCCTCTCTCTCTCTCCAGTGAACGTACATCCTGTCAAATGACAAGTTCATGGAGGAAGTTAGCTCTTGTACTTTCATTTTTTCTATCTTTTTGAGGGTGTACATAGACTATCATGGACAGTTGCGTATACATGCGGATATATTGTTTTCTTCCCATAGGCATGTTGTAACGAACCCCTCGTTACGACGACCCAACTCTAGTAACTAGTGCAAATTTTTTTGTGTGTGTGTTTAAAAAGTGTGGGCGCGAATGTACAAAGGAAACAGTCAACGCATTCGACTCTATGTCACCACCCGACGACGACGACTAAAAAGACGCAAGCAAGGCGAACAAAACAAGACGAAATAAGACTCACCACCAAGAAACTACGTGCATTAATGAGGATCAACCATCGTCATCTCTAGACTAGACAACAGCACACAATGACCAGTTTCACTTGTGCACCAGCAGGCCAGTTACTTGTTCGATAAGTATCAACATATTTCATGGCTCATCAACCCAAATACTTAATTAAGCACACATCATCAATTGAATGGCGCAAGAGCTAAACTTTAACATAATCAACGTCAACAAGTGAAAGGCGCGAGAATAATCTCAACTTATTCATGACGTGAGGGAGTTAATCTACTTAGCTAGTCGTACATCAGCATCAAAATCAAGGCGCAAGTAATATAATCACATTAATTTCAAGGTGTAAGAGAATCATCAGGTTTATGCCAAGGCACAATAGGGAACGAAGTCGAGGCCCATCATACCATCGCCTGAATAGCATTATTCATGATACGCAAGTAATCTAAGTACTTAATGATCACCCACCTTGGTTTAAACATCCCTTAATTTGAGGCGCATGAGTAACATCAATTGAATTATTGCAAAAAGATATCTAAGGTCTAACAACCGTTCACTGTCATAAAGTCTAACACCACCAGTGATAAATCACCATTAAAGTTTAAGTTAAACAATAACCCCCCAAACCCACAATGCCCAATCATATTAACTAAACCAATTGATATTAAAATGAAAGTATTACATCGATGCTCATCTTATTTTAAAACATTCATCAAATTATAATAGATCGATATCCAAGTAAAGAAGAAAAATACTTTTTGAATACAACCAACCATATCCTAGTTATGATGCCACGATACCCAATAATTATTTAACCCAACTGCCTGATATTAGAAAATCCATATAACACACATAACAAATCCATAAACGCACTACATATAACATATACAACAATCCATTTATGGGAAGTTCAATTTACTACATATACCACCGTATAACAAATCCATAAACATCACTCTACATATAATATATATAACATACCCATTTATGGGGAATGCAATTTTAAATAGCATCTACATAACCTATATAACAAATTTATTTATAGATTCGGAATTGTAATTTAATCAACATAAATGTTCAGATTTATAACTAATAACACATCCATCAATTCGCAAACCCGAGTATAAGTGAGCATAATGCAATTTTAAATAGCAACCACATAACCTACATAACAAATTTATTTTTAGATTCGGAATTGTAATTTAATCAACATAAATGTTCAGATTTATAACTAATAACACATCCATCAATTCACAAACCCGAGTATAAGTGAGCATAATGCAATTTTAAATAGCAACCACATATTCTATATAACAAATTTATTTATAGATTTGGAATTGTAGTTTAATCAACATAAATGTTCAGATTTATAACTAATAACACATCCATCAATTCGCAAACCCGAGTATAAGTGAGCATGAACATAACATGACATTTATTATGAAGAATAGCAAATATACATATTTAATTATTACAAAGGAGCGAATGTATAAAGTGAGTAATTGAACCGCACCTGTCGACTAATCTACGCTACTCCATGGATTCCCATTTATTCAATGGAATAAAACATAATTTAAAACTCACCACCCAACCAATAAGTTTTTATTGGGGGTTTCGTGGTAACAACATAATTACTATCACACCCTAAAATTTCCAAGGACATCGTTTTGGCAAGCAGGGGATAGGAGATAAGCCCTCACCACATTGGGTTAAGGAGGAAATTAATAACGATCCTTTATTCAAGGTTCTAGATTTTGATATAACATTTAATTAATAAAAAAAAATCAAGTCATCTAAGTCCCATATTAAGAGGAATATGCCGCGAGAAACGGTCAATAAAATTCACCAGCCCAACACCATTAAATTCCATATCGCCAGGATCACGTCGCTATCAACAGAACCATAAATTCATAGCTGGGCGAGGGTTACGATTGTACATTGATGTTTGGGTGAATTTGGGGCAACTTTATCAGTTGCCGAGACGGTGGTAAGTTTTCCAGAAATCAATCGAATATCAACAACTACGACCACGGATTATGATGCAGCAACGTAATAAAGCCAACCAAATACCAAGACCAATCTATGATGCAGAATCTGAATTAAAGAGGGCAACAGACTACTGATAAAGGAAATTGAGATTAACACTGGCATGAAGGCAAGGCCCTGACACGGCATCATCCATGAGGCAGAATTTGAGGTGTAATAAAAACTTGGATAGTCGGACAGAGAGCAAATCTGCCATCATACAGGGCACAGTGGGAAGGATCTCTCACGCTGTCAGCTGAGGTATAAGGGTCGGTTGCATGGGTTAAGTCTAGCATTCACTACCTTGGTTCATTATAGAATGGATATCATACCCAAGGGATTCAGAACATTCGTAAAATAAGATTTTTCTTAGGGTTTAGACTTTATTCTTTGGACTCCAAATCAAGTGTAACCAATTATAATATGATTGTTGGGTTGATCTAACATTCGTGGCATCCCTTATTTCTGAGAGCAAACGCCCACGGACCAGCGAAACCCTCATCAATTGCTAAGTCATTTGAGCTGTCAAATTGTTGGGTTCCAGCGTATCTTCTCTGTGATGTGATTGATTTGATCTGCTAAAGTGTCCAATACCTGCACACAGAAAACCTCAATTTAATGCCCCCTCCCAGAGCACACTCACAGTGAATCACCCAAAGTTATTTTCTCGAATCTGTGGATCGAGATCACAAATTGAATCTATATTCCTGTTTTGTTTTTTCTCTCTAATCCTCAAACTCGGATCTATATCACTCTTAAAAGATAACCAAATCTCCCATCGATTGATATACATTCCAGAATCGCAGCATCGCTCAGGTTCGAGTTGCACGTTGTCTTTCTGAGAACCTCGTCCAACTACGACCCATCTGAACAGTTGATCTCTGTGAGACAGAGGTCTCGCCTCTCCTCTTTCACAACGATTTTGATAGAGTAATTAACGACCCGCACCCAAATCACGAAAAAAGTTAAAGAGAAAACACAGGCCTGAAATCTCGTTGAAGGTAACTGCATTCACCGAGTATAAATTTTCGAAGGGGCTAGGGTTAAAGTTCAGGTAAAAAAATGAAGAAATTGCCTTCTGGAAACACCATGAGGAAGAGGGGAGGCTCTCACTACTAGGCAATTGGTGCTCCAAATGCAGAGGTTACTAAATAATTTCACTGAGGTAATCTTGCCATTGTAGAGCTCAAAGGAATTGGCCTGAGGTTTGTTTTACTCTTAAAAAGAGATTGTCCACCAGAACTAAGGGTAGAGATAGAACGTAGGGTTGTCAGCTGGAAAACATGGTGCGTTCCCCATGCCGGGAAAAATAAGGTAGATACGTTGAGTTGAGGTGTGAAGAGGTAGAGCTGGTGATCTCCTCAACATAGAGATCTGGGGTAATCCACTGAGTAAGGGATTGCAAGCGCAGAGTGTACTATCTGGGCAGAGGCACGGGGTTTTAATATTAGAGAAGGCATGGTAGGAGACACTATACTGGGTGAGTTCTTCCTTTCCAGCGCAAGGAAACAACCCAAAAGAAATCTCAAACAGGAAGCAAGAACGCAGGGTTTACCCCCAAAACACAGAGATTACAACGGAGTAAGGCAGAAATCAGGTGGTTGGGAGACAAGGGTATCCTCCACCAGATTGCTTACGAAACATAAACACAAGTAGATGGAAAAAAATACAGTTACGCTAACCCTTAACAACACAAATGCAGAGAAATAAATGCACGCCACTGTACAAATGCAGTAATAAAACGCAGTAATAAAAACGCAGTAATAAATGAAAATTTACCCTGTCCAGAATAATAAACAACCATTTTACACGGTCCAGTATAATGAACCCAAGATTATTTTACACAGTTCAGCATAATAAACCTCCTATTTTACACAGTCCAAAATATTAACCCACTATTTACACTTTTTTTCATTCTACCTAAGGGCGTTCCTTTGCCTGTTCGCCTCCTCCGAAGGTTTGTTCGCGCATTCTGTGCAATCCTGCTCCATGCCAACCATAGAGGACTCACCGGTACCTCCCAGCCAATGCTAGGGGTACTCTGTTTCCCCCTCAGCCCCCCGAGCCGCAAAGGGGCCACCCACAATCTAGACAGTACCTAGCTTCTCAGCTCGCCTTCAAGGCTGAGCTACCACTCAAGTCAGCTGGGAAATCCCCAACTCCCACAAGCAATCAGTCCCGTTTTCATTTTGGCAGCATAAGAATACTCCATAGTAGATCCCCTTCCTTTCCCCCATCTCCTTTCTTTTATCCTTTTTTTTTGACCTAATCCCATTAGGTTTTCCCCAAAAACCCTAAATCCCCTTTTCTTTTAAGTTTCCCCCCCCATTATTTATTTATTTATTTATTTCTTTTTGTTTCTTTTTTTTTGAAAACTCAAAAGGTAAGTG
>JASDQU010504974.1:0-21779 GCA_032191745.1 Picea mariana | reverse complement strand
TAATATATATATATATATTCTTTTAAACTCCCTTTTGTTAGCTAATTAATTTCCTCCTTTCAAATTTACAACCCCCCTAATTGAATTAATTTATTTAATCTCTTTATTTTACCCTAGAAACTTTATGATGACTCACATTAGCTTAAGTGGGTTTTTTTTGTTTGTTTAATATTATTATTAGCACCTGTATTGTTAGAGATAGCTTAGCATGGAATAAATTTCTAATGTTATTTGCATGGTAGAGCTACTATGAGCTAGGATATCCTGGCATTGTCATTAGGTGAAGGTTAAGATTAGATTATCATGTTAGGGCAAATTAGTACCTTCCTAAAAGATGAATTATCAAGCTTGTTACTGGGAATGAGGAAAGGCCTTATGTACGCAATTAAGTAAGGAAATACTTTATGATTTCAATTAACAGAGGAAGTGTTTTATGTATTTAATTAAGGAAGAAAACTCCTCGGATTAGGTGGAGGTTGCAAATCATCAAGGGGTAATAAACATTTAATGTGTACTCTTGAATTACGTTTTTTTTTTACATAGGGCTCAAATTCTAAATTGGCAATGCCAGGTTAGGGGAATTGTTTTAAGGATTTATTCAGGTGTTGAGGTCTTAGGGCTATTTAGGCTGACTCCTTTCTTCACATTCTTGCGACATTCCCTTCAGGACGCACCACGTGCTCCAAGGGTGCCACTCGCCTCTTGAATTTCTTTTGTGCGACGTGCCCTTCAAGATGCACCATGTGCTCCAAGGGTGCCACTCGCCAACTGAGTTTCTTTTGTGCGACGTGCCCTTCAGTATGCACCACATGCTCCAAGGGTGCCACTCACCAACTAAAATGATTGGTAGACATCTATAACCCCTGGAGTCAATACTCCACCAGGTGAACTTGTGGGAGACTAAGGGTTCTAAGGAATAAGGCCCTTGCCTTATTGCATGCCCCTTAGAATCATCGTGAGCGACTATCACAGTTTTCCCTCATGGCATCGTGGATCCTCTCAAACTAGGTAATCATTAACCTACAGTTCGAGCCACGACGGGTGTGCAAGTAGGCGGTGGCAGGGCTGTTGTCCACCCCTCTCCCCCAACCTCTCTGCAAAGCTTGTGTGGCCCCTTTACTCCATATGTGAGTCTGTTCGGTAGGCTATCATCAGCCTGCATCATCAACAATCATGTCAGAAATGTCAACATCAAATCATCAAATCAAATGAAACATCATAGTAAACACATCAACCCAAAAGCACACTCCCTGACTAAGTCCAGAGTCCAAGGGGGTTCCACCAATGCCTCTGCATCCTCAAGGTCAAAAACCTTGCACACTCAATAAAACTGAGTCAATAGCACCTGTCTACGTCAAATAGTAACACATCATGTCATCTATCAATCGCATCATAATCAAGTATAAATGGTCTAACATCATAAAAGTCCAGATCACTTGCGAGCAAGTGTCCTCAAATAATAAGTTTTCTCAATGCGCCAGAGTGGGATGTTTCACATGCATGGGTTGTCCTTGGAAAACCTACATACACGTAGGGCCACCCCTTTTTAAAAGGGTGCTCCCACAAAAAAACTAAAAAAAATACTGAAAGGAATATGGAAATGCAAGAGTGGTTTATTTGTACTTGGTCTGAGTGGAAGTTCATTTCATCCTCTGAAGCTCCCGGTATCAACTCTTTTAGCAAATGGGTATTTTTACCTTTTTGGTTAATTCTCAATTTGCATTGGTGATAATGAGCTGTTGGCTTCTATTTATAGACATTTTTCCTACCACGGTTCTTGAGTTTCTCATTGGATGTTATGATACAGTTCGCTTTTGGTTTGGAAATTTTTTTGGGAGATGGTTCACTTTTAAAGATTATTTGGCAAGAGTCATTTTTCCAACTTTTTTCATTTAATTTAGGATTCCACCTCCACTTTTTCCATCTCGTTGTATTTTTCGCTTTGCATAGGATCGATCCCACTAAATTGTGACACAAAACTGTCATTGTTTCTTTAGAAGTGTCGTAATTTAGTGGTAGATCCTACCTCTACATGGATTCCCTAGGTAGATCATGGTTGCATTTTGGTTTCCATGCCATCATTAATGACTTTAGGCTCGAGAGTCCTTGTTAGTCTTATCCTGATTATGATATTGAGCCGCATATGTCTAATATGTTATCACTCTTGACCTCACCCTCAAGACTCGCAAAAAATGAGTCGTCTTTAAGCCCTTTTCAAACTCTCTAAACAGGAAATGATTGTTGAGCAATCTCATTCTCTTTCATGCTCGTCAAACTAAAACTTGAAGGCACGTCTATCTGGTGGAAGTTTACCCCTTTTTCGGTATGGATGGTCAATTTTACGAAGAAAGGTATTCTCTAGGAACTTCGATTCGCTAGAAGAGTATTCTCAGGTATAATTTTAACCCTTTTTTGGGCTTGAGGGACTAAATTTACGAAAAAGGAACCCCCACAAAGTCCATAGTTAAGATGTTTTTAGACTCCCTAAAATTGAAAATATTGTTGAGTGACCTTGTTCCTTCACACTTGTTAAAATGGTCTAGAAGAACATCCCCTATAGAGTCCATAGTTAATCTCTTTTAAGACAACTTAAAATTTAAAATATAGTTGAGTGACCTTGTTCTTTCACACTCGGTAATTGGTTCAGAAAAACATCTACTGGCATGAGTTTACCCCTTTTTCCAGCATGTAGATTAAGGAGGAAAAAGGTACACCTCGAGCGATTTGTCTTGCCGGGAGAGTTATCCTAATGAAAGTTTATACTTTTTCGTGCTAAGGGGACTAAATCTAGAAAAAGGATGCGAGTCCATAGTTAAGCTCTTTTCAGACTCCTTAAAATTGAAAAGATTGCCAAGTGATATTGTCTTTGTCACACTCATTAAAATGGTTTTAAATAGACATCTTTTCAGTGCTAGTTTACCCCTTTTTCGAACTGATTAGGCTACCTTCGAAAAAGGTACCCCAGCGGAGTCTTCTTTTATGCTTTTTCAGACTCTCTAAAAGTGAAAAACCATCGAGCTTACCTTCTCTAGTCTCGTGAAAAATACATTGAAGGGGTTTTCATCATGTCTTATTAATCACATTTTCATCCCTGTGTATTTGGCCTAATGTCGGCTCCATGTTTCTCTCAACTGAACCTTTGAATCATGCCTTATATGCAAGCCTTGTAGCACTTTACCTCTACATCTTGACACCTTGACCCATGGAGGAATTTTCTCGAGTGTCCTTTTCCTACACATGTCTCCTTGCTCTGAGCATTAGTGTGTTCCTTATGCTTGGAACTAGTATTCTTACAACACTTGTTCCTCCTTTGTAACATAGCATTCTTTTATTCTTTTTCAAGCTCTTAAAAAATTTTGAAAAAGACAAAAAAATCAAATATACCCCAAAAAGAGGACAAGAAATATATGTCTTTTTATGGCAGCACAATGAGTCGCCCTTGGAAAAAGCACATCCTTCCATTTGTTCGTCAATATTTTGGATTTAGTATGATCTTAGAAAGCTATTATCGCTACATAGAGTTGTGTCCTCCTCCATTTGGTTATTCTTCCAAACACATGGAGAGTTTGCATTGCCTCCTGCATCGTGAACTTATGTCAATGTCATGCTGCCTGAGTCAGATCTGTCATGCTATTGGCCAAGGGAATTTTTACCCAATATGAGTCAACCTTTCTTCAATTTGTCTCTTAACCTCATGCTCGACCATCCCAAAATACCAATCAAGTCCTTTCTCAAAATCAATTAAGTTCTATGCCTCATCACTGAGATCCTCTTGTTTGTTCCCAACGAGACGTCGAAGACCTCTGAGTAGTGAATTCATACACTCACATTACACTCCTACCCGAGTTTTGAAGATCTTGAAGTTGTTGCTCGAGCTCTGAAGGCCTCATCTCTAGCCATCAGGCGTCATTTTCTTCTTGAAGATGGATACTGTACAAGTATATCTTTGATTTTGAGATGTAGATCCATTATTTATTTCTCACGTCTACACTTTATATAGTTATATGACATGGATCTCTAGTGTATTTGATTGGAAGCCATGATTTATTTGATCCTTGGTGAGACAATTATTATTTTTGTAGATGGCACCTCCCGAACTCTTGTCCCGAGCTCACTTGCTTCATACATTGGTGAAGACTTGTAATGTGTTTTGGCCATCAGATGCTATTTGAACTCACACATTAGGGGGAATCTCTTATAACCCTAAATTGCACCATACATACATACCTGGCATCAGGCCCTCTTACTTTCTATTTTTGCAAGCCATCACTGAGAAACTGTTCTTAAAAACACTATTTTTGAATATGTACATGCCCTGCGTCACTACTTTCCATGTACAGATGATTGTTTCACCACTACATCTCATGTATGTATGCTAGTTGAACCATTACAACCTGCGTATACCCACAAATGTTGCAAAAATTAAAAAGTTGCAAGGAATTTGTTGAGATTACGGGCTATTGGGTAGTTTCCCAACTATCCCACTGCCTATAGCCCATCACCCAACCGAATAACCATCCTTTTGTAATATAAAAGGATGTGTATGGGTACCACTCCAAAGCTAAGCATAAGAATAGCGAAATTCTTCTTGTTTCACATCCCCTCCTTTCCCCAAGAATTTGCAGCCGCCTTGTGATATTTGTACCAGAATTTCCCATTCTTACCTTTTTCCTCCATGATAATCCTATTCCATTCCCTAGAGAGAGGTTGAGAGGAGAAATATACATGGAAGTGCAGTTGGACCTTGGTGAATAGAAGCCTAGACCAGGTTCAGCGAGCAATTTCCAATCTCATTGTAAGTAAACTTTCTGATATCAATAAAAGGAATACTTTTTCTGTCCCGAAATATGATGTGTCAAATATTTATGTTTGATTGATGTTTTATAATGTCATCTAACCCATAATTAATATATGAGATGCATGTTTGTAGTTCCCTATTTTTCTATTTTTGAATGCAGGTCAGCCTTGGGAGGAGACTTGTAGTCAGCGGAGCAATCGAACGTGAAAGGATCGACACCGGAAGTGGAGTTAAGGGTAGAGTTACCGGATATTTTTACTTTTTATTTCATGCATGAATGTGGGGTATGTTCAGGGTAATTATAAAAAGTAGGAGATGTTTAGGTAGTTAGATCTGCCTACATGTTGAACCCTAGTGTAGTCCATAGGGGGGTTTTCCCACTATAACATGTAGTCATGAAGAAAACTATAGTATGAATAATTATGGTCATAGTTGTATTCATAGAGACTCCAATACACTTTTTGTTTAGCTTTAGATAATTATTATTCTACTTCTTCCATGGGATAAATGATAACAAAACATTCTTCTATTGTATCTTAATCTTCTTATTTACTTGCAGGGGAGAATTCAATATCAACATTATTGCAATCAGAATATTGTGGAGAGTCTTTACCTTTATTGATGGATGAGTCTTCCTCTTCATCCTTGATAAGAATTTCTTTTGTGTCTTATATTTTGATTTGATACATCTTCTTGGGAGGATGAGCATATTCTTGAGCATAGGAGTTTGCATTCTTTTCATCCTTCTACTGCATAGTTGTTTATTTGGAGGTATCATCACAACACATGCCATATTCTACATCAATTTGAATAATAGGACTTGATCCTTTAACCATGTGTACTTGGTCATATCCAAGGCCAGCTTTGTTTGAGGGAAATCTTAGTAGACTGAGAATATTATCAAGGGCTTAAGTTTCTTTCTTGAATTTTTCAAAAGTCTTTAGTTGATCCTTGAGTCCAGTTCAACTTCTTGTTTTACTTTCTTGGATTCTTCCATGCTAATCGTTGATTGTTGTCTTAAAATATGTAGCTCCTCTTATAAGGACATTAGTTGTCTTTTTAAGGTCTGATTTTCTTCCTCACTTTCTAGTTGTTGTTGTTTGAGCTCTTCAAACTTTTGTTGCTCCTTATTAAGAGATTGTTCCAAGCATTCCAATATTTCTTGATCTAGTTGGACTTGGATTCTAAAGTCAACTATGATTTTCTCAAGTTCTTTATTCTTTGAACCATGTTTCCTCCTTTTCTCTACCATGAGATCCTTTAGTTGTTTACACCTTTGTTTATATTTTCTCAGTTCATCCAAAGAACACTCAAGCTCAACTTCAAGATTGACTTCTGCTTCACTGTCTAAGTATTTTTCAAAAGAATCTTCGTCACTAGAATTGTTGTAGACTGAAATTTTTTATGATTGAAATGATTCATTTGACTTCTCATCTAAGTAGAGGTATTTTATCTTGTCCCAAAGTTCCTTTGAAGAGTTACATTCACCTATCTTCTCTTTGACATCATCGAGTAATCCATCAAGAATTGTATTCATTGCCATTGAGTTACTTTTCTTGGATTTCTTTTGAGCTGGAGTCCTTACTCTGTTTGGTGGGAAATAATCAGTGATCACTGAATTCCATACTTCAAGTACCAATTCCTTTAGATGAATTTCCATTCTTGTACTCCAAAATATGTATTCTTCTTTTCCAAGTAGTGGATTTCCATTCACAATGTAAATCTTATGTCCATCCATGCATGCTTAATTTGATCTTCCTTTCAGTTTGTTAGAATTTTCTTAAAGGAACCTCCCTCTGATACCAATTGATGGAATATCCAACAATACTGAGAGGGGGGGGGGTGAATCTGCATTGCCTACTTTTTCTTATTAATACCTTCAATATTAAGCACACACATTAACTATTCAATTAAGAAATATATGATGAAAAAAAAAACCCTTATGAACACAAGATTTTATCGTGGAACCCAACAGGGAAAACCATCAACACTTTTCTATTAACTTCCAAATTCTATTTTTACAAGTTACATAGAAGGAAGAGGTTCTTCCTTTTCGATCAACACCAACTAATCAGGATGCACCCACACCCTTGTTCACCTTCACCAACTAGTAGGAGGATTCGACCCCCTATTTAGTCAACTATAACTGACAAGGAAACATCTACTCCCCTTGTTCACCAACACCAACTGGTAGGATGCTTCGACCCCCTGTTTAGTCAGCTACAACTGACAAGGAAGCACCTACTCCCCTGCAGGATCCAACCTACCCTTGCACCACCCAACCACCCTTAATTTCACAATGTAATTCAATCTCTTATGCTCTTCATTGACATTGATTCATGCAGTCATTAACACAAGTCCTATCATATTTGACATTTTGACTTCGACTTGTTTTCCCTTGATCCAGCCTTCCTCCCTTTATGCAGGGTATAACACTTATAAATTTTTTATTATACTCTGTTCAAGGGGTTCATAAACACACAAAGATACTATCAATTCTTCAAGTCTTCTTAGAATTATTAACTGCTGCACTTTCTACTTGTCTGTTGGAACCCCTCTGTAGTAAAACTTCATCTCATGCTCTCTAGCTTCTGTAATTTAATCTTCAATGAATCCGTTGCAATCCAATAAAGGTCTTTATATAAAATACTGGATTGTATAATTGTTGCTCTGTCTTCTTCTGTTCTTCAATAAGACATTAACAGACACCTTATAAATAAAAATTCTTCTTCTTTAACTCTACTTCTATTTTGATCTTCTTATCTGAAATGCAAGGACTCTTTCTTCTCACCATTATTTCTCATTTATATAATCTTCAAACTGGTGTGAGATATAACGCAGTTTTTCCTTTCGTTTGGACCATAACACCTCTTCATTTAACTTAACCATAATCTATGTTATTATTCAAACCTTACTGTGAAGGATTTTCACAAATTGATCATAGGTATGGATCAATTTCATCTTTTAAATCAATCCCAAATCTTTGCAATTATTGCGGAAACCAATTTCTATAGAGGCGCTTCCTTCAAACCATTACATATGACCGACAAATCAAAACCACGATCTTATCAGTATAATATTTTACCTTTATTTTTCTTATTCCATATGACCATAGGTGGTGACCAGGCGTTAGGCCAAGTGAGTTCTTGATCACTTATCAACATCAACGGTCATGTTTTAATCTCCCAATGAGATGGACAATTCTCGTTTACTTCAAGAATTCAGAAATTCAACCTTTGAGACTTCCAACCTCTTTACAAATATCCTGAATAACGTATGCATGTCCCTAATATTCAATGGTTGATAATTATCCCGAAGTGTTATTCAGATTAGACGACTCATGTCCACTTCAGGACTTCGTGGGTTTAGATAATTGCTTCTCTATTTTCCTCTGAAGTGATCACTTGCTGAATAAGTCATAAAACAGTGGAGACCGCTTGCTATCGGTTAACACTTCAACTTACACTATCCTTCCATTGTACTTGATCAACAATCGAGAACACTCCCGAAGTGTTCTTTAGATCAACCAGCTCATGTCCACTTTAGGACTTTGGCCTTTGAGACTTTAGAACTTAGGTCATTTGTTGATGGTGAAACTCTCAAAGTAAAACTCTTGGAGTGACATAACCTGTTGACATCACTTGATGACATGACATGGGCTAGGTAGTTGCCACGTTTCACTTAGATTCATGATTTACACATACCTGAAATGTCGATTTCGTCTTGACACTTGTCATTATCTGACTGTGCCACGTGTCCTTGCTGACGTGGTCTACTGACATAGATCTCCTGATGTGGCACATATTATTCTCCTTGATCTAACGGTCAAGATAATATCCGAAGTGTTCCTTTGATTAGATGTCTCATATCTACTTTGGGACCTTGGCCTTTGAGACTTCGTGTAATTCGATTTCTACACTTTCGAGTTCTCCTGAAGTGAGATTCCCCAAAGTGTAACCTCCTCACAAATTTTAACCTGAAATGAATGTTGTTCATTTATTGTGATCTTAGATCGATCAATCGATATGTTTGCGATGCTTATTTTCCTTGGTTTAAATCTAATGGCTCTATTTCTTTGCTTATCCTATCCTTCCACTTAAAGTGATCCAATGATTATTGGGAATTTGAGTATTCAGAATCTCAACCCTTTTTCCTTCCTTATCCTATCCTTCCACTCAACTTGATCCATCGGTCGAGAATGGTCTCAGAGTATATCAATGATCAGGGATGATTATGGGGTCCCAACTAGCATGACATTTAAAACCGTCGTTGAGCTTCACAATGGAAAAATGACTCGTTGATAGTGGAACTGATGGAAACTGTAGATCTATTTGGCGGGTGACGATCGATGGTATAGACTAATTACGGGATTAGAATTAATGCATTCTTTAATTCTCCCTTCACACTTTGCAATCAATCCCTGCCCTTGATCTGTGCTTTCATATCTAACGATCATGAATTAATATGATCATTTAGCGGATCAACCATAGTTGTCGATCTTTGAGTCTATAATATCTGACGGTCTAGAATAATTGTGGGATTGGAAATAAAACGTTGTTTAATTCTCCTTTCTCTCTCTGCAACCAATCCCTGCCCTTGATCTGCATTTTCATATCCGATGGTCATAACTTGATCTGAACATTGACCTATCCTCCAATGGTCCTTAAGCCCATGGTCACTCATATGACCGATGTTCAATGTATATATATATAAAATATATTTCCAATGAATGACCGAGATCCTTCGTCATTAGATCGACAGTCAATGTCACTTTGACCAAAAGGTAGGGGGCCTAACAGGTCATCTCGGGCTCTAGGCTGGGGATATTCTCGAGGATTCCAAGCAGATAGAGCCCCCACCATACCCTTTCACTACACGTCGATAAGCTATGGAGTGTGATGTGTATATAAACCTACATAAGTTTTTTCACACTTCCAATGTGGGATAAATCCCATTACATGAGATGAGCAACAACATCAATTTCTTGACCGTATGGATCCTGAGGATTCTCACCTTTTGCTATGCATCGATTCGACTTCTTAGTCTTTCCATCGATCCTGATGACATTTCTACAATGTGCTCTTCCTTCTGATCTTTGATCTCTACATACTATCTGGCATTTTTTGCTAACTGTTATACTGCATATACTTATTTGTCATGAGATTTGCATACTGTTATATTGTTTGACATCAATGACAACACATTAATGATACTATGTCCAACATAATGTTCAAGTTTGACCTTATAAAAGGGAATTACACAAGCATGATCTTTATTTAGGCATGGTTGGACTAATTTCAAGGGAAAAATAGGAATGAGTGTATTACATGAAGTTTTGTCTCTATCCTTCCATCAGATTTGTCAAATAATCTACTAGTTCTTCATCTCCTTCCCTATTTTACAGTCCTTATTCCATCTCCACCACTTTGAACCACTTATCATTGTTGCTGGAAATTTAAGATGAATATGTTATATGAAACATGAACATGTTCATTGAAACGACCTCATCGCAATATGGTGATAACGATGATGAAAAATACGATGATCATGGATAACTTCATCTCCTTCACAATTAGGTTATAGTTTTGTTGTTTGATTGGAAAATTCTTTGTGTGAGCCGTATTTGACTCTTGAAACCCTAACATATCGTCAATTCATGCCTCTACTATAACCATGTCAAATTTCAGTGAAAACAAGAAAAAACTAAAAAACATTCAACGTTGGCCCCATTCACAGGTCACTTTGCATGGGGTCCAATAAAAGAATAATTTCCAGTAATTGGTAATTAATGCACAACCTTGAAAATTGTTAGATGAACCAAAGTTAAAATTGGAGATGATTGTATCAACATGAATGAGATTTTGTTGGTTTCAATAATAATATATTCTCTACTAAACAACTCCAACTACGTGAAGGTGTAAGATCATATGCCCCACCCCTCACATCACTCTCAATTCCCTAATACCCAATTTATCTACCATAAAATATTTGAAAGAATCATAGTAAGAATCAAACATAGAAAGTGATTATAAGAAAGATGAAAATATTTATGGTAAATGAAAGAGAACAAATCAACTAGACACATATAAATACATACCTCCTACATTTCAACATTTCAATATAATTAATCTTCTTCTAGTTGATCCAACTGAACATCTTTATCATTCACTTCAAAATTGATGTTGTAAGGATTGGACATATTAACATCATCATCAACGTCATCATTTAAGTCATATCATCATCTATATCATCATCAGAAACATTGTCTCCTACATTTGGTTACACTTCCTCATGTTATTCATCTAAAACATCGTCGATATCATCTTCATCCAGAACATTGTCTAAAACATATCCTTCAACTTCTACAACATCTTTGTATGACACATGAAATAAATGATCCCCTACATCATCTTCTTCTTCAATATCATCTTCTTTTTCTACATTGTACTTTATCGACCTTCCTATTGTATCATATATAACAACATATGACCAACCCTCTCTACTTGGAACCTTTGAGTAAAATACTTGTTCGCATTGGCTTGGAAGAACATAGGGCTCTGATCCCGGCTCAACAATCCTTTTATTCAGCATGGTAAATATGTTAGCATGTTGATTAACAATTCTATCATGATCACATTCATTCATTCATAGCCTATACCATTTGACATTAAACATAACTACTTTGAAGGATTTAAAGTCACACTCAGGTATATCGTCCAAAAACCCATATTATCGATTTTCATAGACTTCTAGATGTTTGCCACTTCTAGAGGAAACATTAGTAACCTAAAACACTATAGTTATCCCACTATCAGAAGTTTTCCTCTGTTCATCCAACTTTTTGGTGCGAAATTTGTGGCCATTGCACCACATAGCTTTGTGGTGATTCAATTGAAATATGCCAAACATGTAAAATAATGCATTCTCAATTGATACACATATTTTTAATTAGAAATTATGCAAATTTATAAGAAAAAAAACATGCCATATACACCAATATAATATTCAAAAATACTAAATGGTATGGGTGGATATGTTTTCCTATTTATCTTTTAAACCATATGCTAAATCAATTTCCCTCTGTGTAAGATTGATATCTCCTTTATGTTCATCTTCTTTAACCAATGTAGCCACACCAAAACATGATAAACTACCATTATTAAATTTTATACATCGTTCAATACATTTCTTCATCCAATAAATATTGTTTTCAATGTATAAATGTATTGAATCCCACTCTTGACCAACTGTATTGAAATAAAACAATATTTCACATATAATCAGTTACCATGGTATACCTTCATAATAATGGATTATGAAGGAATATTGAAAATTAAATAAGTACGATATACATAAAAACAAAAATTCAAATGTATTATAAATTTCCACCATCTACTTACATGTCACTTTTCTCATTTTACCTTTTCCCAATAGGTGCTCCTCCTCAAATTTGTTGATGGAGTTGATATCCCAAATGCGATCCACATTAATACTTGTAGATATTTTAGGAAGATATTGAGTAATATAAACCATGGTTTGATATACCATATATTCCTCTACCATAGAACCCTCAAGACTTGCTCTTTGTCAAACCAAATCAATCAATTATTTCAAATGCCTCTCAACCATCCACATTGAACTTGTGTGTACAGGTCCACACTTTTCAATATCCTCAACTTGGTGTATTAGGTAGTTTTGTTGTGCATTGAAACATTTCGGAGGTATATAATTTTGCATATCACACATTATAAGAGGAATTTTTAACCTCCAATACCATATATCTTCTTTATATATTTATTTAGATGAAAACCATCTATAAATTATGCAAGAAAATAACATGTTTCAACAAAAATGTATATAGTAATACATTACAAGTAAAACACATGCAGTGAAAGATAAGTTGTACAACGAATTGAAAAAATTACATTATGCATATAAATCGTCACTTACCTCATGTATTTTCCGAGATCATACATAACTTGTTTGACATTGTTTTCAAAGTTGTCTGGGAGAGATAGAGGTAGAACATATTGTAACATACAAAAATAATCATTATTTAGTCCCAAATTAGTAGATTAAAAAAAAATGAACAAGATGTTTCACAAATATATAAATATATACACCAAAATAATTACCTTAATCAAGGCATGCCAATCATGAGTTTTTACCCCACCTAATTCACCTTTATTTGTAAGGATATTCTCTATGTTTGAAGAAAATTCAGTGGGAAATTTAATTTTTTCAATAACCTCTTTTACATCGTTACTTTGTTGCTCTGTCAATAACCATGGAAGGATGATTATAACATTTTGGTCGTTTGCATCACTATTTGAATTAATGAAACTTTGCATTGCATGATTGGCCTCCTTAATGTCATTAGAAATCTTGACAATTTTTTCTTTGTCACTCCTACCATCTAAGATTATCCATAACATTTTTTTAACATTCTTCTCGATGTGCATTGTATCAAACATATGAACAATCTATAGTTTCTCATAGTAGGGGAGCCTACTAAATTGTACGGGATAACTTTTCATTCCTCATGCAAGCACCCCATTATTAATTCCTTCATGATGACCTTCAAGGTGAAGCATATAAATTAAAGATATTACAACGATACTTGTCAATTAGTACAATGAAAAAAATGCAATAAAAAAATAAAATATTACAAACATTTCATGTATGATACATAGACAATTTGATCCAATATACCTTGACGATTTCTATTATATTGAATCTACCATAGACGAGGTGTCTTTCTCCGTGTTTTTAATCCATTCTATTCTTTACCATTGAAAATATGTTTATTGGTAATTTGATACCTATGGTTCTTAGAGAGAAGTTTCTATACTCATAAAACACCTCCTTTCCTAAACTTATTGAACGACATGATTTCATCTTAGGAACACAAACTGGACATGGAAATTTACCCTTTGTTTCAAGACCTGCAAGAGATGGATTAAATTTCATATTAATTATTCAAAGTATGTTTAATCAAGGGATTATATAAAAAACATGCATGATATGAACTTCATAAAATTAAACATTATTAAAGTGTAGTGAAACGTTATAACATACCACATAAATGTGAGCTCTAGGGTATTGTGAATTGTCCATACGAGAATTACATGGAATTTAAATTCCCTTTCTGCACCTATTGGTCTAGAGATACCATACATAGTGATGCCCTTCCATAATTCTTGTAACTCTTCAATAAGAGGCTCAATATATACATTCATATCTTTGACTTGGTAGTTACCTAATTGATTTAACATACAATACACAATTACTACATATATGAGTAAATAAAAAAATATCAAACATAATTATAAGATCACATAATTGAACATATATGAGTAAAAAATAAAATATAAGACAAAATTATGAAACAAACAAGAAAAATGGGTTGTTACACACTTAAAAACAATTATTTTAAACAAATACCTGGAACAATCATTTCCAAGATTATATGCTCCCTCTTTATTGACATCCATGGAGGAATATTATTCTTGATAACAAAAATAGGCCACACCAAGTAAGTATATCTGATCTCTCCAAATGGATTCACACCGTCAGTTGCCAATAATAGCCTAATATTACGAGGTTCATCTTTAAAATTTCACCATATTTCCTCTATATTCTTGAATTCAGATCCATCAGCAGGAACTAAAAGAAAACCATATTAACTTATGTTCTTTGCATGGTAATCCATAAACTGTGCTATGCTTTTGCACCTAAAAAATCACCACAAACGTGGAATTATGGGAATATAAAGAAGAAACTTGCGAGGCACCTTTGTTTTTACTTTATTGGTTCGATATATACTAATTTGACATTTTAGGCATTCTTGTTTCGACACATGTTCTCCATAATATATAATATGATCATCAGGACATGCATGAATAACTTGATAATCCATTCCAATATATTTCATAATGGTGTGTAAATATTGATATGTGCAACATAAAACATTTGATGGTGGTAACAAAAATTCACCTAAAAATATACAACATAAAAAATCAATACTTTTTTATGTAAAGAATATTAATCATACATATTGCATCCAAATTTTACACCTGATCGACTAACAATAAAAATAGAGGAAAAACAAAAACCCTTATCATCATGTACTAAGCGTGACAAAATATATTACATACCTTAGTAGTTGTGTCACGCAAGTGTTTGACAAACCATTCATAACCTTTAATTTCACCAACAATAATATAGCAAAGGGAAGACTTGTTTTGGCACCTTCATAAAGAGTTTCACTTGCCTTCTCAAGTACAGGCATATCAAAAACACCATCAAGTTGGTCGTTATCATCATCCATTCCAACATTATTAAATGTATCTTGGATCAATACATTTGTCCCATGTTCTTCAGCTATGTTATTAGCATCAACATCTTCTTCCATAGGATCATTAACTCGATCTTCAATATTCTCTCCATGTTCCTGAACATGCGTTTGTACAAACACGTCTTCCTCCAAAGGAAGTTCCCTAGGGAATCATTCCTTTATAAGTACAAAAAATAATGTAATATTAGTGTATATAACAAATATTAAAATGATACAAATGTTTACAAATATAATATAGGAAAAAAAATGCAACAAACACAAATACATTCAACCAGTGTGGCATCTCCACTTTCCATTAGTGATTTCTGTTTAAAAACCCCTAACCTGTCCTAAACCCTTAATCCCTAACTTTAAACCTCTAACCCCTACTCCCTAAAACCCCATTAACATCTAAATCCCCTAGTATTATTCATGGCTAGACCATTCTTGTAAATACCTTGGTATTATTAATGCCTTGAACATATAATACTACAAAGTATAATGGCCACAAAGCAATGATCAATTGGGAAACTATATTTTTGTATATTTTAGTGCTTTAAGCATGAAAATAAAAAACATCAATTAGATTCCTTAACTACAATGATACTAAATAGAAATACAATTATAGAAAAGACACACACATTAATGGACAAAATTGTTTACCCTATAAAATCAATAAGGGAAAACCAATAATTAATGAAGGACCATGCTTTTTGCCTTCTTATATTATGGATATCACAATATAGGTTACAAAGTTTTGCAAGATTATAACAATGCTATGAGACTCTTTGGTATTTTGTAGTCCTATACAATATGAACATCGATATTTCATTTATATTTCATTTAATTGATGGAATTCAACATTTATATTTCATTAAGGGGTTCATATGCTATTCACCTCACCAAAAAAAGAAATTGCAAGCTTGGATATTGGACACATCGTTGACTAGGATACATAGCCATTACCAACACTGTACTTGGACAAAACAATAGTGGATGTGACTATAGTGGGTGTACTAGTGACAAGTGAAGGTGAAGTACAACACCACCATGTGCAAGTGGCATTAGATAGGTTAGGTACTCTAGCCAATTACTACAATCACCAAGTTATGTTGAACCACTTTATAGATACATGATTTAATAATGATCTAATATGAAATATAACATACACATGTGCATACTATAAATTTTAGCAACAACTATGGATGTGACTAAAGTAGATACATTGTTGGACATGTCTACCATAGGGTGAGTAACCCATAGTAGGAGGGGAAGTTAGAACATCCACACATAGAGACACACACACATACACCATAAGGGGAAAAATGTGAAATAAATTACTTAACTAATTATAAATTCAATAAAATTAAAACATATCATTATACATACCTCACTTAAAAATCGACCATGGGAAAATATCTTCTAAAATACCATGGAAATTATAGCCACAAAACATTTTGTATTTAAATAACAACTACAACCACTAGTATATGATAGTATTCCCTCAATAATAGATGGTTTTATGCCCAATTGGGATTTGATGGTTCTACCCCACTAGTATATCATGAAACCATACAATCAATACCTCAACAAATGTGTCATGACATACCATCAATTGTGTCAATTGGAGCAATTATTCTTGTGTTTGTGGAAGAAACTCCTCTGGAAGTGGGAATTACAAAAAGGTCAAGGGATTAGGTATTTTTCATCTTGGTGCCTTGCATTGGGTCAGTTGTGTGGAATATCCAAGCAAGCATCATGGAACTCTAAGTGATGAAAATAGTTAACAAGTTTCCCCAAAACACACTCTGCATATATTTTCCTCAAGAAACATAGTGGGACTTCCCTATTGTTATGAGGTCACACATTAAAAACCATGTATTACATATCCATCAAGTTATCAATAAATGGTTTATAAGTAAACCATTTGATATATATATGATGTCTTCTAGTGTTTGACATTTAACATATATGAGGACCTACGAAAAGGGAAAATATGTCCTCTAGTTTTCTACTCTTTAGTTTTTTTCTTGCAATGTTATCCAAACCATCTATGCATTTGTTGATTAATTGGGTTGGTTTTCATTGATGGAAACCATTGAATTAAGTCCAATATAAATTTCCAGTAGCCCTAGCAGTATGGTTAAGGGACCCAAGTTTGTTTGAGATATAAATACATGAAGATCAATGAATATATAGGTAAGACTATTCTATATGGTTAGTACATGGCATACCATTTCTAGTGATATGTGCAATGTCACATAACTCCTCATGGTTAGAGAGTTATGTCCTTGTGAAGTTGGAAAACCCTCATGATTTTACTAGAAGCCCCTAGAAGGTCAAAGAAGTCAAATTATTTTAGAAACTCCTAGAAGAAGTTGACTATTCAAGTGGGTGAAACTAGGAGTTAATCTTGGGTTAAGTGGCTGCATTAAGAAAATAATTAAAAAAAATTAAGTGCAACAAGAAGTGGAGAAATTACTGTTTGTGGATAAAGTGGTTGTAAGTGTACAAGTGGTTAGAAGTGGGTTATCTCTAAAATTGGGAATTTTGGTTAAGTTGGTTAGAAGGAAACCCCTTGAGGAAGCTACCTGGAGAGTATAAATAAGAGAGAAAGGGTCTCCTATTATCACACAATGAGAAAATTGAATATATATTATTTGTGAAAGGTTTATTGCAGGTACTCATTGATACATCTGAATTTACACAAGTCTATCGTAGAAAAAGAGGGTTGACGACGAAAGTTTTGGAACTCCAAAATTCATGAAAAAACCCTAGGTTTTGAGGTCTATGTGGGATGAAGTGGAACAAAGAGCATGCATACACATGCTGAATGATAATAGAGTGCGTACATTCACATTTTGAAGAAGGAAATGTCACGTACAGTTGGGAAAAACCATGAAAACTTGAGGGTATGAAGATGTCAGGCCTCTAGAGTCTGAAAGCAAGCTACCAGGAAGGTCTATAGTGATCAGGAATAATAGATCTATCTACAGATTCAAAAGGTATGTCTTATTTCTATGTGTAGTTGGATATTTTTTTCTACATGAGATATGGTTATGGGGTTTTGAGGATTTTCCCTAGAGAGGCTATTGGTTGTATGGCATTTACTGTATAATTCATATCTACAGGAATAGAGAGTTGGTATATATCATATCTATCATTGGAACATCTTTTTATCTTGAGTGCGAGGGATATATTGTATTTCTTGGTATATGGTTGAGGGTTTTTGTGATACATGGTTGAGGGATTTTGATTATGTTGTATTTCTGAAGTTGTTGGTATAGTTTGAGGCTCGATAACAGTAAGGGTTTGATGTCTAGTCCATGTAAGGGTTATCACACTTGTTCATGATTGTATGCATGTGTATGGCACACAAATAGAGAGACATAGATGCATTTGGTTAAAGGATATGCATGAGGATGGATGCATAGGGAAAAACTACAATTTAGACATAATGTCAGGTTGCAGGTTGATGTGACAGAGGAAGAAAAGGCTCAAAGTTATTCAAGAAGGTGAAGACCCTAGTTTCAAAAGGCATACACAAGCTATATTATAGACAGGTCATGTACATACATAGGTTGTCGTATATACATGGCGCGTACATATGTGAGTTGCAGAATAGACATGTCATGTACCTGTTGGTTTATGTTGGTACAAGAAGGTTACAGGTACAGGTTGATCTCAAGATATTGGTACAAGTTGGGTATAGGTTGTTGGCACATATTGGTATAGGTTTACATTTGTATATCTCATAGTGACAATGTGCCAGTGGTTTCATCATATATTTGGCATGTAACTTCAGGGTGATAGGATGGGGAAAGGATAGGTAGTTGTAGCCACCTTCCAGTTGTAGCTGGAGAACATAGTGGGTTGTAGCCTCCTTCTAGTTGTATCCATAGAATTGGGGATTTGGAGCTTCCCTTGGGTTGTAGCTTGAAAATAGGGGGTCGGGGCCTCCTTCCAGTTGCAGCTGGAAAATAGAGGAAGTTGATTCTTACAATGAATGTAATTCTTAAAGACATATAAGAAAAAACATTATGTGGTTTTGTCCCGCATCGGGTTTCCACGTAAAATACTGGTGTATTATGTATGTGTGTGATTTCTCATTGGTAAATTGATGATAAAGAAAAACAACACTTATATACTATGGTTAAAAAGGATAAAAAATATCTATTACTGATTCACCCCCCTCTCAGTAATCCAACAGTTGGTATCAGAGAAGGTCCTTCAAGAATCTGTTTAACCAGTGGAAGGATATCATGGATCACGCTAGAGTTGGGATACCACATTTTAATGGTGAGAAGTATGCACTTTGGAGCACAAAAATACATACATCAATGAATTCACATGGATTTGATGATTGGAAGTCAGTGGTGGATTAATACAAAGAATCAACTACTCCTCCAATAGACAAGGATGGAAATAAACTCATAGAAAATATTTCAAGATCCCCTTACGCTATTCAGAATGGTGTAGATGAATCAATATTTACAAAAATTATGCACTGTGAATCCACCAAAGATATTTGGGTCAAACTAAAGAATATATATGAAGGAGATGAAAAGGTTAAGGAATCCAAACTTCAAATTGTCATAACAAAGTTCGAACAGTTGAATATGAATGAAGATGAAAACATAACATCACAATTTCTATGAATCGATGAGCTAGTAAATGACATAAAATGCTTGGGATATGAGATTAAGGAACTGTTCGTTGTTAAAAAGGTATTGAGATGTCTACCAATGAGATTTGATTAAAAAATCTCAGCCTTAGAAAAAAGAGTGAATCTATATACAATGACTATAGACAAGCTACATGGGATACTCACAACCTATGAGATGAGGACAGAATAAGACAATCCAGTTACAAAGGAAGAAACATTCAAAGCATCCAAGAAGAAAAATAAAAATAACAAGAAACAATCAAAGTCAATGCACAAGCAAGATCCAAAGTAAGAATCCAACAATAATGATGATTCAGAAGATGATGAAGAAATAGCCAACTTTGTCAGAAGGTTAAAACCAGGAATCGATAAGTACAAAGGTAAGATTCCATTAATTTTCTTTAGTTTTGATGGTATTGTCCATTTTTCTAATAAATGCCACCATAATAAAAAGAAAAGAAATGAAGAAGATGAAGCTAAAAACAAAAAACTACATAAATGAAAAAAGATGCAAAAATAAATTCTTCAACAAAAGTCTTTGCACCAAGGAAGACGACTCCTCATCAGATGAAGATGAAGTCAACGACATTGATACAAAAAGAGTACTATTTACAGAAGTAGAAATCTCCGATGAAGAAGGCTCCGATGAAGAAGAATCTGAAAAGGAATATGAAGAGGTAGAATTGATGATTGTCATTGAAGTTATAAAAAGGGAAAATAAGATAAAGAAGAGGCTCCAGGAAGTACTCAAGAAGAAAGAAGACACTCAGAATTCAAACTCTAAAGAGCTAGATCAGATGATCACAAAGTTGAAGGTTCAAAGAGAAGAAGATAAAAGGATTGAGGAATCACTCAGAGGAAAGTTAGAACAAAGAGACAAGATCATTGCAAATTTGGAGGCAAAGATTGCCACACTAAGAAAATACCTTCAGAAGACAAACATGCATAACAACTCTAAAGTTTTGGATGAAATTATTAGTAATCAAAGGCCACATCATGGTCAGTCTAGACTAGGATACACCAAGACAGAAACATGTTCAAGCTCCTAAATGACACATCAGGCAACAAAGAAAAGAAGTTATGCAGATATAGTCACATGATCTAACGAAAGAGAAGAAGAAAAGATGCTCCATAAAGAATATCATAGAGACACTCCTCCACTAAGAATATTAAATTTTTAGAATCAACGATAGTCAGAAACAAGAAGACCTCAAGAAGAAGAAGGGCTCAGAAGAGTAACTCATTCTCGAAGATCTACAACTCCTAGGTATCAAACTATATTTCTTAGTTTATGTTATTCATGTAATAATTTTGTACATAAGGTTGTAAATTGTAGAGAAAATAACGAGAACATAAACAACCATGAAATTTATGCACAAAATTATTATTCAAGAAGGCTTAGTGACACACAAAACATAAGCTACAACAGGTTTGAATCCTTGAGTACAAATATGGAATGATACAAGTGAAACAACTTTGGACACATAGCCAAGGATTGTAGAATGAGAGTCCCCTCCAAGAGAACCACAACAAAATAATAACAGTAACAGACAAGAAACACAAAGAATACGGGTAAGGAATAAGAATCAATACAACAATGACGAATTCACTCTTTCTTTACAAGAGCAACACAATAAACGTGGTTGGTATGTTGATAATGGTTTCTCAAATCATATTATAGGTGATAATAATATGTTTCTAACATTGAAAAAGGAAAGAGATGGATCAATATCATTTGGGAATGAAAACTCAACCATGATTATAGGAAGAGGCACAATTAATATTGGAAACAAGGAAGCCAAGGAAGAAAATGTTCTACTCGTGGAAAACATGAAACATAATCTTATTAGTGTAATTCAAATGTGTGATCAAGTACACAAACTTGTGTTTGACCCAAAGAATTCTGAAATAAGAAAAGAAGGTTCAGGTAAGTTAGTGGCTACAACTACAAGAACTCCAAACAACATATATGTGTTAAA
>JASDQU010504973.1:109217-119470 GCA_032191745.1 Picea mariana | reverse complement strand
TGATGCTTTCTAAGGTATCTTATTTACAGGTCATCTCACCATTTTCACAGTAACTTTTTTTCTAGAATGATTCGGACCGCGAAATCTGGAGTTCGTTGAGGAAACATATCCAAGTAGTTGTTAAGGAAGGTTTACTAGTCTCTTGTTAAGGAAGGTTTGCAGGTATGTGATCATATACACCAGGTCTATTACAAAGTTACAAATTAGATTTGGATGATGAAATTGATGAGGGTTTTTGGTTGAAGTACATGTTGGGTACATGATTGAGACAAATAGTTGATAACTTGACACATACATGAGGTGCATAGTTGATGATGTTGGTACATCTTGATGATTCATAGTTTATGTGTATTTGATGCATGATTGGTACATATTTGGTGCATGGTTTATGCACTCGTTGATGGTACAGGTTGAGGTAAAGATTGGTGCATGGTTGATGCACTTGTTTATGGTACAGGTTGATTACAGGTAGATTGGTACAGGTTTACGGCAGTATATCTCACAGTGATAGTGTGACAGTGGTTCCATCATTCTACTTTTATTTCAGGGTGGTTGGACAGGAAAAAGACAGGTGGTTGTAGCCGGAGAACATAGGGGGTTGCATCCTCCTTCTGGTTGTAGCCAGAGAATTGAGGAGTTGGAGCTTCCTTGGGGTTGTAGCCTGAGAAACTAGGGGGTTGGAGCCTCCTTCTAGTTGCAGCTGGAAAACAAAGGAAGTTGGTGCTTCCAATGAATGTAATTTTTAAGGACATATAAGAAAAAACATTCTGTGGTTTTCTCCTGCTTTGGGTTTCCACGTAAAAACACTAGTGTATTGTGTATGTGGATGATTGTTCATTTGTTCATTATTTATTTACTTTGCAACTATTGGATGATAATGCTACATTGATATCACACTTGCATTTTATGGTTAAAAAGGATTATATTGTTCTTTCTATTAGTGATTCAGCCCCCCTCTCAGTAATCCAACAATTGGTATCTGAGTCGGTTCCCTCAAAACTCAATTTAACCACTGGAAAAAAAATCATGGATTATTCTGAGAATGGAGTACCATTGTTTAATGGTCAGAATGGGTTAAAGTATGAGATATGGAGTAGAAGCACGAAAGTATTTTTACAGGCACAGGGGCATTATATTTATCTATCAGTCATTACAGGATATGATAGTTCAAAAAGGGCAAAGACTACGACCAAGAAGGAATTGAAGAAGAATAACAAAATATCAATAGATTTCATTTGGAAAAGATTACCTAATCCGGTAAGAGAAAAGGTTGGTAAATGTTCATCAGCCAAAGAACTTTGGGAAAAGTTACATGAAATATATTTTTCACCCATCACAGAGTTGGAAAATGCCAAAGAAGATGCAGGTACAGATCAAGACGAAATATGTTCACCATGTCAAAACAGATTCAGAAGATGAAGAATACATAATCAACAGAGGTATGTTGTTTTGCTTTAATTGTGAAAAACACAGACATCTTGAAATAGAATGTCATAAAGGAAATGAGACAGAAAAATTAATTGAAAAAGAAGACAATTATGAAGCAAAATTGATTAGTGTTGTAGATGAAATAAGAAAAGAAAAATAAGAAAGCAAGTCACTCAAGAAAGAATTGATGAAACAAAAGGAAAGTGTTCACATTTTTTAAGAAGCCAGATAGGCCATCGAGAACCTAAGAACTCAACTAGAAGAAGCCAGAAAGATCAAAGAGAATCTTGAATATCAAAAGTAGTATTTGGAAGCCAACATAGCAGCAGAGAAGGAAGAAGCAGAAATGAGAGAGAAGATATTGACAAATCATCTTAAGGAAAGAACTAATGATCTAAACCAGCCTGAGATGGAGTTTGGTCAAGAAGAAAGGACTTGAAGAAGAAATAATCACATTAAAAATCAAGCTTGAAGAATCGAAAAGAACAGAAGAAGTCACGAAGTCTCAGATAATGAAGAAAGAAGAAGAGGTTGAGAAGCTTGAAGAAGAAGTTGTCATATTGAGAAGTAAAATCGTCAAACTCAACAAGAATGTTGAAGAGACAAAAACATCCACATCAATTATAGAGAATGAAGAGAAGCACTCTAGGTTGCTAAAAAAGAAGAATGAAGAAAATAGAAAGAGTTATGCAGAAGTACTAAAAGGAAGGAATCATGGTCAACCAAAATCTAAGAAAACTATTGAAGATACATCTTCAAGAGGACCATCCATGTTCAAGCCACAAAGAAGCTTCAATCATGATCATGATCAGTAAAGGCAGAAATTCAGAAGGACTATGCCACAAAGAAGATCATTCACTCCCAAGTATGCAAATTTCTTTTATGGTCATTGTTTTTATTGTACTAATTTTGGACATAAGGTTGCAGATTGCAGGGATTATAAAAGAAATGTTCAAGCATGAAATGCCTATGTGGCCCCACGTAACATTTAATGTTACAAATGTCATAACTATGAACACATAGCTAGTGATTGTAGAAGCATGGTCAATTCTTCCATGAAATAGAACATTGATATCAGATATAAGAAAGTATGGATAAGAAAAAACAAAGAACATGTGAACAAAGACCATGTCCTAGAGATCACAAGATTGAGAATAAAACGAGATGAAGAAAAATTCTATTTCATGGAAGAATTGATCATGCTTCTACAATCACTAGCTATGTGTCTATAGAAAGAAAAATTCTACAGAGAAAAAGAAATATGTCAGATAAAGAAAGATTTGGAAAATAACTGAAATAAAAGAAGGACAGGTAAATGAGGAACAGGTTCAAGAGATTGTACTTTCAGACATTGTAGTGAAAGATGAATCCACAGACAGAAAGAAAGAAGTCAGAGGTTAGAGAGATGATGAATCTACCAATGAAGATGATGATGAATACACATCAGAGCAGGAATTGTTCTTAGCCATCCGACTTAGAGACTCCCAGATAATATGAATAATAGACAGGGGGGGTCTATGCGATAGCTGAGACAGACTAGAGAACCATCCTATGAGAAGCTTGCAGAATTTGAGTAGACAGATTCAGTGCATTTAGTTAGCAAAAGTACAATATGATATATCAATCAGTTGTACTAGTACTTCATGATAGTAAAGTGACATGAGTCAAAATTATGGATAGTTGTGTAGCAGAGTCTTGGACAGTATGGACATAGATGGATTCGTAAGAACACTTCGCAGGTTTTGAAAGATATATGACAGTGGATGAGAGCATGGATTTCAAATTGACAGATAGTATTTGGACACATGCAGTGCATACAACAATTCACATTCAAAACAGAGTAATGCTTAGAAACAACAATGAAAAAACTCCCTACGAGCTATGAAAAGAAAGACCGGCAAATGTGAAGCACTTCAGAGTATTTGAAAGCAAATGTTACATCAAAAGAGAAGATGGCAGAATGAGAAAGTTTCAGTCTCGTGTGGACAAATGAGTACTTGTTGGTTACTCAAGTACAAGGAAAGCATACGAGTGTTACAATCTGAAGTTGAACGAAGTTGTGGAAAGCATCAATGTAACAATTGATGAAACAGGTGGACGAGACTTAAAGGAAGAAGAAATGAATCAATGAAACAACTTTACGAAGAAGAAGCGGAAGATGAAGAAGAAGTAGAAGGGGAAGATGAAGAGGATCATACATAAGTAGAAGATCAAGTTCAGCTAGTGCCTGCAAAGACACCTAGAAAACGAGTACAGAAGAATCATCCTTCAAATCATATTATTGGAAATAAAGATGCAAGAGTTGAGACTAGAAGAAGAATATGTTCAACGGAACAAATGCACCTAGCACTCTTATCTATGATTGAACCAAATAGTTTTGAAGAAACCAGCAAGGATGAATTCTGGAATAAGGCCATGGATGAAGAATTGGATCAAATAGAGAAGAATGACACTTGGGAATTGGTTCCAAGACCAAAGAATAAGAATGTGATTGGCACAAAGTGGGTTTTCATAATTGAATGAAGATGGACATGTTACAAGGAACAAAACTAGATTGGCATGTAAAGGATACACACGGGTTGAAAGAATCGACTTTGAAGAGACATTTGCTCCGGTTGCTAGAATGGAAGCAATCTGATTGATTTTAGTCTATGCATGCTCCAAGAATATTAAAGTGTATCAGATAGACGTGAAATCATCTTTTCTGAACGGGGAACTTGACGAAGAAATCTATATGGAACAACCAAAAGGATTTCAATTGTTAGAGAAGGCAGATTATGTGTGTAAATTGAAGAAGGCCTTATATGGTCTAAAACAGGCTCCCAAAGCATGGTACTATGGAATGGATACATTCTACAGCAGGCAAGGTTCAGAAAAGGAAGTGTAGACAACAACCTCTACATCAAGGTAACTCAAGATAATATTTTATTAATTGAAGTTTATGTTGATGATATTATTTTTGGAAGTATTGATGACATGTTAAGCCAGTTTTCAAAGGATATGCAGAATAAATTTGAAATGTCATTACTTGGAGAACTATCCTTCTTTTTGGGTCTTCAGATATGTCAAAGCAACCAAGGAATTTGTATTTCTCAAACTAACTATATAAGAGAAATGCTAAAGAAGTTTGGAATGGAATATTTCAAACCAATTACCACTCATATGCAAATCAGTTGCAAGTTGAGCAAAGATGATTCAAAGTCTACAGACCAGAGACAATACATGTCAATGATTGGTATCTTACTATATGTGACAACATCCATACCAGATGTAATGTAAGAGTTGAACAGGTGGCACGATTTCAAGCAGCACCAAAAGAATCACATGTCTTAGCAATGAAGAGGATTTTCAGATATCTCAAAGGAACAAAAGAGTTTGGATTATGGTATCCAAAAGGAAAGGATCTATCACTTATTTCCTACATAGATGCAGATTGGGCAGGTTACATTGATGACTGATGAAGCACCAGTGGAGCAGCATTCTACTTGGGTGAGTGTTTAGTATCTTGGCTAAACAATAAACAATCATCAATATCTTTATCTACAGCCGAAGCATAGTATATTGCAGCAACAAGATGTTGTACACAGGTTCTATGGATGAAACAAGCTCTGACAGATATACATGTTGAGTATGATGAGCCCATTCAAATCTATTGTGATAATACAAGCACCATCAATATCTCAAAGAACTCAGTGATGTAGTCCAAGATTAAGCACATTCCAATCAAGTATCACTTTCTACGGGAACAGGTTGCAGAGAATAACATCAGAGTTGAATATGTGGGAACAAAAGAACAAGTGGCAGACATCTTTACAAAACCGCTTCCACGGGAAGCCTTTGAGTATCTTCGCCAGAGACTCGTAGTATTTTCTACTCCAAAATGAATGTTTTTGAATGCTTATCTTATATGTCTTAGATTTACACGAGGAAGCACCATGAAGAGGATAGTGCAGGTTGGGAGATCAGTTTCAGGAAGACTTCAGATAGGGGGAGCAACCTCAGATGGAAAGATACCTTTGCCATTGATGACAAAGGGGGAGAGATTTATCAGATGCAAATGTAAATGCTTGGAGAAAGAGCACAAAGGCATGGTTTCAGGGGGAGCGATGGTCATAGGGGGAGCAAGAGTGATATGACTTCGGTATTGCATCAGAGTGTTTCCATCAATGCCAAAGGGGGATATTGTCGATTATTTGGGTTGGTTTTCATTGATGTCAACCCTTGAAGAAAGTTCGATAGCAAATTATGTTACCACAAAGGTTTGGGTAATGGACACAAGTTTGTTTGATGTATAATGGTATGAGTTTTAATGTATTTGAAGGTAAGACTATTCTAGATGGACAATACATGTCATGTCATTTTCGGTGGTATGTGGAATGTCACATAACTCCTCACGGTTAGAGAGTTATGGCCATGTGAAATTAGAGAACCCTCATGAGTCATCTAGAAGCCCCAAAAGGTCAAAGTAATCAAAGTGGTTGCAAAGAATAAATTATTTAAATAATAAAGTGAAGTGATGAGTGTACTATAATTCAAAGTGGATACAAAATAAATTATTTAAATAATGAAGTTAATGGAGAAATTACTAAGTGGACAAGTGGTTAGAAGTAGGTTAGCCCTAAAATAAGGAAAGTGGTTTAAGAAATTTTGGAAGGTAAATAATAAAGTGAAGTGATGAGTGTACTATAAGTCAAAGTGGATACAAAACAAATTATTTAAATAATAAAGTTAATGGAGAAATTACTAAGTGGACAAGTGGTTAGAAGTGGGTTAGCCCTAAAATAAGGAAAGTGGTTTAAGAGATTTTAGAAGGTAAATAATAAAGTGAAGTGATGAGTGTATTATAAGTCAAAGTGGATACAAAAGAAATTATTTAATAATAAAGTTAATGGAGAAATTACTAAGTGGACAAGTGGTTAGAAGTGGGTTAGCCCTAAAATAAGGAAAATGGTTTAAGATGGTTAGAAGGTAACCTCTTGAGGAAGCTACATAAAAGTATAAATAAGAGGCAAGGGTCTCTCATTTTAATCACACTTGAGCATATTGAATATCTAAAAGTGACCGAGGTAACCAAAGTATATCTAAGGCGAATTTCAGAGGGAAGGTGAAGTAAAGAAGGCTGAAATTCAATGGAGGATAGATTATTTTGATGATGCTTTCTAAGGTATGTTATTTACAGGTCATCTCACCATTTTCACAATAATTTTTTTTCTAGAATGATTCAGACTGCGAAATCAGGAGGCCATTGAGGAAACATATCCAAGTAGTTGTGATAAAAATTCCAACTTGTGGGTCGTTTTATTTTTGGAGTTACACTCCATGGAAAATAGGGTTTGTGGCTAGTCCTAAAACTAGTCTAAAACAAGTGTTTCGGGTAAAAACGTCATAACTTCTTCATAACAGATCCAAATTCAGTAAGACCAAATGTATTGGTTAGAGTACAGTCTGTAGTATTTTGTGTACCATTTTCAGATCCATACAACAAATATTCTTTGTGGGGCATGCTCTACATGTTCGCTCTCTAGAATAAGCCAGAATTCAACAAGGTATGTCATTTTTGTTATAACTCCTTTTCTGAGAGGTTCCAAATAGTGAAACCTGGAGGATTTGCATAAAAGACACTGAAGAACATTGTGTACTATTTTAAGATCTTTATTCATTACCGATACATAGTTATGATTATTTCAAGTTAGGGTTGGTGACTAATCCAAAATTAGCCATGTGAGACTACAATAAAATTTGATGAAAATGCTAGTCTCTTGTTAAGGAAGTTTTTCAGGTATATGATCATATACACCAGGTCTATTACAGAATTACAAATCAAATTTGGATAATGAAATTGATTAGGACTTTTGGTTGAGGTACATGTTGGGTACATGGTTGAGACAAATAGTTGATGATGCCGGTACATCTTGATGAGTCATAATTTATGTGTATTTGATGCATGATTGGTACATATTTGGTGCATGGTTGATGCACTTGTTGATGGTATAGGTTGAGATATAGGTTGGTGCATGGTTGATGGATTTGTTTATGGTACAGTTTGATTACAGGTTGAGGTACATGTTGGTGCATGGTTGATGCACTTGTTTATGGTACAAGTTGATTACAGGTTGATTTGTACAGGTTTACAACAGTATATCTCACAGTGATAGTGTGACAATGGTTCCATCATTCTACTTTTATTTCAGGGCGGTGGAAAGGGGCAAGGACAAGTGGTTGTAGCCACCTTCCAATTGTATCCGGAGAACATAGGGGGTTGTAGCCTCCTTCTAGTTGTAGCCAGAGAATTGCAGAGTTGGAGCTTCCTTCATATTGTAGCCTGAGAAACTAGGGGGTTGGAGCCTCCTTCTAGTTGCAACTGGAAAACAAAGGAATTTGGTGCTTCCAATGAATGTAATTCTTAAACACATATAAGAAAAAACATTATGTGGTTTTCTCTCGCTTTGGGTTTCCATGTAAAAACATTAGTGTACTGTGTATGTGTATGATTGTTCATCTATTCATTATTTATTTACTCTGCAACTATTGGATGATAATGCTACATTGATATAACACTTGCATTTTATGGTTAAAAATGATTGAATTGCTCTATAACTGATTCACCCCCCCTCTAAGTAATCCAATAGTTATAATAGCTCTTTAATCTGCACCGTCGATCTCAAAATCGAGGGAAATCTCAATCGTTGATCGACACTTTATCAACAACCGACATTTTCCTTTAGATGCACACAACACTTTGCCAAAACTGTCGACCCAACCATCGGCCATCGACCCTTTCCTTTGACCACTGATTTGTAAGACATTCCTAAACCGACTGACCCGACCATCAACAATCGATCGTCAGAGATTTTCGTTGGTGGATGAAACTCCTTACCAATTTGACCGACCCAATAATCGGTCATCGACCATCTCTTAGATGATGTGGCATGACACGTCATCCTAAGGTGTTAACTTGGTTGATGTGGAATGACACATGGATGTTGATGTGGCATGACACATCATCCTCCTCTTTTCTTCATCAACCATTGATAGTTTCCCTTGGGTGACCCAAACACCTCGTCGAATTGGCCAACCCAATCATCATCCGTCGGTGATCGACGATTCCTCTTGCCGAGTGAACACTTACTAAAACAGTCGACCCTACTATTGGTCGTCAATGATTTATCTTGGCCAATTCCAACACTTAGAAATTCAACCAAAAATAAAATGAATCTGGGCCATCGATATCCAAGCCAAGATGATATTGACCGTTGATTGGCTCCCTTTTTCCAACCTCCAAAAACTAATCCAGATCGTCAATCTGCTCCACTTCACAAACCTTTCAAAACGAATCGTGGTTGTTGATCTGCTCCAACTCCCAAATGGTTGAAAACAAATCCAGACCGTCAATTTATCTCATTTTTCCAACTATCGAAAATGAAACTCATTTGTCGATCTATTGGACCTTGCCAAATTTTGAAAACCTTATAAGTTTTTAAATCTATTACAATGAATTTGGGTCGTCGATCTCAAAATCAAACACGATCTCAATCATTGATCCATCAAACTTCGCCCAATTCTACAGGGGCCATTAAAACACAAATTTTGACCTTCCAGGTCAAATTTTAACTCTGCAAATTGATGCCCCAAACCATCTCTTCAACAACCTTGAGGCATTTACACTCAAATTTACTCATGAAATTGGGGATTTCACTCTACTTTTCTATGTTTCGCCCCAAATTTGTCACACAACAAAATATGTAACAACAAATTTGCCCAAATTTGCACAAGTTCTTGGCTCATACAAGCTTTGTGTTTGGACCAAAAGACCTAATACCATAATGTAATGACCCCCAATTTAACTGAAGACCATTACTACACAGAAAACACATAAAACATAATTTTTTTTGCTAACTAAATTCATGTAGCTTACCAACTACGAATTACACACATATTCAACTATTTTCTGAAACCATAAACTAGATGCATCTACAACATTCTAAAATAAACATAAAATGCATCTAATAAACTCATATACAACATCATATAAAACGTTCTTCAACACAGAGTTAATACGCAACAATTAAACTCATAATGCAGCGCAGAAACAAGATAAAACACTTATCTTTTAAAAACGGCTATGCAACCAACTGCTTTGGAAAGATGTTCCACCCAACTATAGACTTGTTTTTGCAAATCTCAATAGCAAGTCACCCCCGATCTGGGGCTAGGAATCCACAAAAGAGAGTGGTCTCTCATTGTCCACTCACAACTTAGAAATTCCCACAACCAATTGGTATTCTCCTACAACTATCTCGATTTTCCACCAGTTATCTTCCTCTTGACTTGCCCAACCCAAGGAATGTACCTGTAAATCTATTGAACTTGCACATAATAGATCTAGCTAAACAATAATACACACATTTGCAGAGAGAATTGGAGAAAGAAGAAGAAGGAGAGAAAGAATGAAAGAATTATCATTAACCGTTGTGAATAATGAATAATTTACACATGATATACTCTATATAACTCAATGAGTGCGCACTGGAGGAGAACCAATGCACCATAGTGGTGGTCTAGAGTGATCTGGACACACACCAACAGTTACGGGAGTGAACTGCCACCTAGCCTAGTCTCCCAGGCAGTTACGGGAGTGAACTACCACCTAGTTGAGTTAACTAGTCAACTAGTCTTCTGTTAACTGACTGAACAGAGAGTAGTGAGGAGTTAACTTAGGGAATAAATGGTAATGCACCAATATTGTGATTATACCAAGACAAGTTCGAATTATCATGGTGATGATCCCAATGTTGCATGGTGACAAAACCAATGCAACATCTAAA
>JASDQU010504972.1:32827-50520 GCA_032191745.1 Picea mariana | reverse complement strand
CATTACATTGCTTGAGCCCCTTTATATAGTGCTACCATCACCTAAGAACATTCTAGAGGAGGAATCTTCTAGAAGTAGAACCTTCTAAGAAGTCCTCTTACATTTATTATATCTAACTATCATAGTGGGCCTTATTTAATAATATAGTGGACCTAGTCCACCTTACATTGAATGATCTCCACTATTATCACTATGGATCCTCTGGGCCCCCCTACTACCTCTCTATCTACCTTACACAAAGTCTCACAATTATTCATAGAGAAGCAAAACACCCAAGAAGAATACCCAAAATGTCTTACCAGAAAATAAAAAATCTATGATTGATAATTCAAGTGACATAGATGATCCTCATCATTAAAAAAATAATATTGAAAAACCCCACAAATTACAAATAATTAGTAAGAGGAAAAGGAAGAATAATCAACATGAAGTGGAAGAAGTCATGCATGCTGAGGATTCTCTTCTTGAAGACATGGAGCTAGACACAAATATTGAGGATATAAAGTTTCCAAATAATGAGAATAAGGTTCAATAGAACATAGAAGTAGCAGGATAAATAGTGACTCAAGATCATGTATTTTATGAAGAAGAATCCTTGATCCTCCATAGTGCATTATTTGATAAATATTTAAACAATCTAGTTTTTCAATATGTAAATTCAAAAGGAAAATGATCCCAAGGGAAATATACAAAGCTAGATTTGAATGGAGTCCTAGCATTGATAATTTCCTAAATGCATAAATGTGTCGGGGATGCTTTGGAAGTATCACTTGATGGATTAGAAATGGAAAATGCAAGGCCCAAAGAAAAATCTAAAGATTTGGAATGTACTCTAATGTCAACCCCTATCTTTGTAAGTCCAATTTATTCAATTCAATCTAGGAAAATTCCCAATGAAGCACACAAGATGAGGTTGAAAGAAACATCAAGTTTGTTAGATGCAAACATATTTTTGGTTGGAGAAAATAAAAAAAAAATAACGTCCCTTATTTTAGAGTCTTGGTATGTATTGAATAATAGTGTTTCTTTTGGTTCCAAGTTAAACAATTTAATAGAATATTTCAAGGATGGCTTTGGTAATGAAGAAGATTTGTATAAGGATGTTGTTACCACTTTGATTTTGAATTTGTTTGGTATGACCGAGTTGAAAAGAAAATAATTAGACTTTCCCCCCTGCATGAATAAAACAATTGAAAGCCTTTTGGATAAAAAAGATAAAGGTGTTCAAAGAAATAATGGATGATTGTATTTTTTTGGTTTTGAAAAAGGAAGATTTGTTTTGCAGATTGACTGAAACAAACTTGGAAGGAACTACAGGAGAGGTGTAGTACCCAAATTTAATCTTAACTTCTATTTTTATGAAAGGACAAAAAATTTAGGAACACATGGAAATTTTAAAATGCATATCAACTGAAAAATTTAATGGTATCATTGAGTACACCAAAAATGAAATTGAAATTTGGTGGGTAAATTATGAAAATAAAAATGAGGACATTGAATATACACTCCATGAACTTTCATTTGAATTAAGAGATTTGGAAGGGACAATATTTGATATAAAATTTATACAATAGACAGTTTTTGCACCAACAAAAGAACATATTAAAAGTTGGCTAAAGCAAGCCCTAATTAATACAATCAAAGATGATAAGTTATATGTAGTTGGTAAGGGTTGTCAAAAGACAACTAGAGACTATACAAGAGGGATGCCAACAAGCAAATGAGAGAGAGATTCCATCACATTAACTGAAAATTGATCATATCCTTCTTCATTTCCTTTCCACTTTGAGAATTCATCTAGTTATATTTTATCTATCCCAACAAGAATATAATTGATTTTAGATCATTCCCTTCCTTTATATTTTTAGGTGTTGCATAGTTCGTTCTCTATTCTAGCTATGTTCCTACTATTTTATTATTTCTTTATTTTATGGTCCATGGGAGCTAATCTTGGTTTATCTTTCAACAAATGCCTTTTATTTTCATAAGACTATGGGTAAATTCATGAAGGTGGGTAACACTTTCATGACAATCAGATCTCCAAAATTTCAAAAGACATTTTTTCGGCTGAGATAATATTTTTTTCGGCCGAAAGTTCTATTTTTTCGGCCAAAATATGTTTTGGCCGAACCTTTGAACGTCAAATCGAATGGTACCATGACTACTCCCTCGATTTTTGTGTACAATTTTAGCCAGACATATTTTTTTCATTCGGTATCATATTTTTAGCCGAAAGATATTATGGCCGAAAAGAAATTTTGGTTGAAAGAATGTTTCGGCCGAAATATTGTTTCGACCGAAATATCTTTTCGGCCAAAAGGAACTTTCGACTAAAACATTCTTTCGGCTGAAAAAATGTTTATATATTACCCGCACATCGTAATTGTTACGGTTTTTCTGATTTCTTGAGATAGTGTGAGTGACTGTTGGTGATAGTGTGAGTGTGTTGGCAATAGTGTGATTGTGTTGGCGTGGTTGAATTGGCACGGTCGTGTTGGATGCGGGCAGTGTTGGCCCTTGACCAAGTTTTGAGGATCCTTGGTCATGTTTGACCTACTTTTGGGACTTCGACAGGTTGTCTAAGGTAGAGCACAAGTCAAAGCAAAGATCGCGGGATCTCAGCCCCTTTTTAGGGATTTTTGGGTTTTGGGCTTATGTAATGGAAATGGGGATGTCGGCCCATGGGTTTACCCATTTTTAGTCCCCTTTTGTAATGTATAAATAAGTATCTAGGAAATGTAAGAAGAGGGGAGTGTGTGCTAAGTGTTATAGTTTGATCTACGTGATAGAAGGAGGGACTAGTATGTGATGCTAAGTGCAAGTGGTAACTGTAGTTTCTTTGTGCATATTGGGTGAGGCTTGCAGAGCTAAGTGAAAGTGATTGTAAGAGACTATGGAAGGCTTTGTGTTGTAACACAGGGAAGGAGGATCTGGCGAGGTGCGCAAATTTCCTGTCCTCTGCGGAGTAAGATCTCTAGGCTTTGTGCATGTAGTTGATTGACCAAAGATAATAAAAGAGAATAAGAGTTGGTGGATGTAGCCTCAAGGTGGGAGTGAACCACATATATCCTGCGTCGTGGTTGCTATGTGCTTTATGGTTGTTCTATTGTCTATGTGATTGAATGCTTAGTGCCTTGATGCATGCTTAGAAGGATATAATATGGTAGATTAGTACTAAATAATGTGAATGATTGATACATTTGATATATGTTGGTATTCTTAGTACTTGAATCTATTGGATCTGTTTAAATACTGCACTGATCTGTTGTTAGGGTTTAGCTGCGTTGTGAACTAAGGTTGAATATTAATGAAATGTAACTTCTAAGTGCTATGTTAAGGTGTCACAATCATAGATCTATGTCCCGGCTAAGGTTGCAGACACTGGATTCCTGTAACCACCCCTGCCTCTACCTCGGGTGAGACTTAATTTGCTTTGCAGGTGTTACCAAAAGGGCCAATAGTTAGGGTTTTGTTGGTGCGTTGATGAAGCATTGAACCCTGGGTCTGCCCCTGTGCCAAGAAATAGTTTCGTTTCAAGGACACAGTCAAATCAAAGTCATGGAAGTGAGTCAAAGGATCCAACCAGTCTAGGACGAAGCTTGCCAACTTTTTGAGGAGATTGAAGGCCGAGGCGCAGAGTTGGAACAAGTAGTCATTGTAGTCGAACAATGTTTAGAGGGACCTATCAACAAAGAAGTCGTCCAAGAGTTTGCCGAGAAGGAGGCCCTGGCGCAACAATAGGTCGAAGTAGCTCGAGCCAAGATCGAAGCTTTTGAAGCACAATGACCCAGACCAGAGTGACTTAGGATGAGTCACAGGTGAGTGTTGGGGGCCTGTTGGCCCTTGACCAAGTTTTGAGGATCCTTGGTCATGTTTGACCTACTTTTGGGACTTCGATAGGCTATTGAAGGCAGAGCCCAAGTCGAAGTGCAAATCGCGGGATCTCAACCCCTTTTTAGGGATTTTTGGGTTTTGGGCTTATGTAACGGGAATGGGGATGTCACCCTATGGGTTTAACCATGTTTATGCCCATTTTGTAATGTATACATAAGTATCTAGGCGATGTAAGAAGAGGGGAGTGTGTGCTAAGTGCTAGAGTTTGATCTATGTGATCAAAGGAGGGACTAGTACGTGATGCTAAGTGCAAGTGGTAACTGTAATTGCTTTGTGCATAATGGGTGAGGCTTGTAGAGTTAAGTGTAAGTGATTGTAAGAGACTATGGAAGGCTTTGTGCTGTAACTCAGGGAAGGAGGATCTGGCGAGGTGCATAGATCTCCTATTCTATGCAGACTAAGATCTCTAGGCTCTGTGCATGTAGGTGATTGACCGAAGATAATAAAAGAGAAGAAGAGTTGGTGGATGTAGCTCCAGGGTGGGGGTGAAGCATGTATATCATGCATTGTGGTTGCTATGTTATTTATGGTTATTCTATTGTCTATGTGATTTAATGCTTAGTGCCCTGATGTATTCTTAGAAGGATCTAATATGGTAGCTTAGTACTAAATAATGTGAAAGAATGCTAGATCTCATCTATGTTGGTATGCTTAGTACTTGAATCTATTGGATCTGTATAAATAATGCAGTGATTTGTTGTTAGGGTTTAACTGCACTATGAAGTAAGGATGAATATGAATGAACTATAACTGTTAAGTGCTATGTTAAGGTGTTACAATCACAGATATGTGTCCCAGCTAAGGTTCCAGACACTGGAGTCCTGTAACCACCCCTTCCTCTACCTCGAGTGAGACTTCATTTTCTTCACAGGTGTTGTCGAAAGGGCTGGTAGTTAGGGTTTTGTTGGTGCTCTATTGTAGTGTTGACCCTGGGTCTGTTGTTGTGCGAACAAGTGGTCGGAGTTGCGGAGCTACAGGTCTTGGAGTCTTGGAGCCACGAAACTTGGAGTTGCAGGTCTTGGAGTTACGGGTCTTGGAGTTGCGGGTAAGTTTAATTTCTATAAAGCTAGGTGTAAATTTAATTAACTATGTAACTGACTATCTAGGTGTAAATTTAATTGACTATCTAACACCATATGAAAAATTTAATTAACATGCACACTCATGGCTTGGCCATAGGGATGGCCCCTAGCGGCCAAGTCACAGTCCAGAAATGTGCGTAACTTTCTTTGGACTTCATCTAACTTTCACTCTGGATCACCAATGTGCCAGTGTTCCCACCTCTTCCAAGAGTGCTCTACCCTTGTTCACTTGTTTCAAACTGTTAACTAGTTTACTAGTGACCGAGCATCAAACTTACTAAGGATTTTGACTACTGTAAATTCTATTAGTGATAATATTTATTTGTGAGAAATTCGATAGAAAAATAACGTATCGTTTACATGGAAACCCCATGATTTCTCAACGTTCCGGGTTACTCCCCACTCCTTCTCTGCTAGTTTTTACTTCCTCACTGTCTATAAAAATTCAAGTTCAACTCTTGTGGTTTGGATAACTATTAGGTGTTTTTATGTCCCAGTCATGGTCATGATGTGTGAGTCATAGTTTTTGTAACTAATTACTAGTTTTCTCACCACGAATCCATCCGGAAACCACTCATTGTTTACAAAATTATACATATACTTTTACTTTGGGTTTATTAATACCATGTTTCATTGATTAATGTACTCACTCACCGTTTATTTGATCCTTGTTTAATTTTTAGTTTGTTTCTGGTTATTCTCACATAGTTTGGGCTCCATAGTATTGCTTATCACCCTATTTGTTGGCTATTCTCATACCAAACTTTTATTAATATTCATTTTGTTTTTAAACATTTTCGGACCTGAAAGGGTCTCGTGGTTTTTACTATAATTATTTGGAAAGGGTCTCGTGGTTTTTACTATAATTATTTGGAGTAACTCCCCTAGAATTATTTAAAATCATATAGGAATAACACCTCGAAATTCATATATATAACCACCTCTATAAATACATCCATGATACAGATGACCTGACTCAACCTTTAACACAGTTGACCAATCTCACACCTTCGAACTTATTTATGACAATGCTCGTCAATTATAAATGGATATCACCCATTATTTGGTTAAACCATTTAAAATTATTTTGTTAGGAGAATTTTATTACTAATATTACTTGACTTCCATAGATATTGAATTAAGTAATTTGGGGTCTGTAACATAACCTGTATACAGTTATAAATGCATTTTACTTAGACTCTTTTCAAATTATATTTACTTGTAGAGATATATATAGAGTGGTGGACTCAATATTTCCTACAGTGGTCTCCATAAACCTCATTATTTTATGTGTTTTCAGGATTATATTCTGAAGGATTATACGTCATTCTGATATAAATCAGACATTTAAAATATCTCTGAAGCTGTGTTTATAGTTCTTTATCGAATGTATGCACATTTTTGTCCCAATATTTAATATTTTCCTCTCTAATTTTTGTGTGGCTACTTTTAGTTTGAATATGCCTGTAACAATTTGTTTACACAATTTATATGTGATAGACTTGAATCAAGATAATCCTATAAAATATAAAATAAATAAAAATATTAATCCTAACACATTATTTATATTTGAAGATATAATAGTTTTAAATTTTTTCTTGTTGATTACAAATTTCAAGTTACAAATTAAATTAAAAACATATATTTTTCTCTGTATTTTTATATATGGCTATTCATCACATATTTAAATTCCATCCAAGATGTCATAAAAATAGTTTGGAATCTATTTTTTTTATTTTTATATTTTTTGTCATTTTGTATGTAATTTAGATAAAAATTATGAATATTTTTGTTATTATTTAATTGTAACTTTATTTACATGATTTTTTTTAAAACTAAATTAGTGTTGTTTATCATCAATATTATGTATAAAATTAAGTCACAAATCTAAGATAGAAATAACATCAAAAATCATATTAGAGATCACAATAAAAATAACATTAACATTAAGTCAAGGACAAATTAATTAGATTCAATTTCTGTAAATTTAATTAACTGTAAATATATGTGTAAATTTAATTTCTGTAAATCTAATTGGTCAGATTAGTCATCACTCGACTTCCTTCCAAATTGCCTTTTCCATGTACGGCCGCAATGTCCCCAATGCAACAATTCCTTTTGCTGCTAGATTTTGAAATTTTCCTTCGTTATTCACTCGATCTTGATATGTTTATCTTTGCAGTATTAACTGTGATAAATTTAGTTCTTTAATCCCCTTGCGGGTAGAAAATGGTACTCTTTATATTCACCAAGAAAGAGTCTTCGTTTCAGATAGAAAGAAGCATTCACCAACCTAAATAAAATTGGAAGAAAGGGAATGCACCGATGATGAAGAATCTGCATTGATATAGCAGTCAACAAATAGAAAAAACTTTAAAAGATGAAATATGTAACAGTCACTTTGCATTGATAGTGAAACTGATAAAAGGCATCAATATTTCATTTCAAATCCTCATTTACAAAGCTAGAAGAAAGAAAATTTACAAAATATCACGTACAACATATAGAAATAAACCTTGAAAGATGGGTAAAATGTCCACTGCACTTATTCCCACAAATAAAATATGTTACAGTACTTTGCACTATAACAAAAAGACACAAGCAATGAACATTTCATGTCAATGTCTCATTTACAGAACGATAAGAAATAACAAATTTAAATCCAAATGTCTAACTCCAATGCCATGAAGTGAGATACCAATTACGATTCCTCCAAAAGTCAAAATAGCTTCCAATTTCAACAAAGATAGGATGAAAAGTATGAATACTTAGAAATAGAACAGAATTAACAATGCCCGAGAAAATTGATATGAACACAATGGAAAGTTCATAGTAGAAATGCAATTTGAACTTGCATCTTCATTCAAGAAAGTAAAAAATGCAATTGGAACTTGCATCTTCATTCAAGAAAGTAAAAAATGCAATTTGAACTTGCATATCCATTTAGAAAGTCAAACTTTTCAACAACTCTTGTGAACTTGACCTAGGAGAATATTCCTAAGTTTGTTCGTGCACCCTTTCACGGTGATATCATAGATGCACTTACCCAAATTTGAACACACAACCATCATTCTTCATATTGTAAAATGTACACTTATCCACATTTTACAGCCCCAATTCTGGATGTATATTTTTCTATTTGCAATAAAAATTTTCTTATATAAAATGTATGCAAAATTTGTTAACTTCTAATTCAGAGAGTTCCAATTTGGATTGTATATTTTCTTTCCAACACTATCGATGCACTAACTCAACAAGTTGACTGGTCCAACACTCTCCATTTTCATCAAATTATTTGAAATGCATGGCTACTTTTGTTGCTTATTTAGAATGAAGAAATATACAAATGAGAAAATTATTGTGGTGTTCTCCAATATCACAAATTTAAGGTCTCTGCTAAGGCAACACTCAAGAGCAGATGCAAAAAGAAAGGAGACAACAAGTACTTCTAGGTTCAAAGAAATCATAAGAAAATTAAAACATCTACCACCAAGCATAGAGAACCAACTTGTTCACTCAAAGTTTACTCAAAGTTTAGCTGTCGAGATATTAGGAAGGTCTATTTCTAGCGAATTTTGTAGGCTCATTCCTATGTAATAAAAGTTCAAGCTCCCTAACCTCATTCCTAGACCATTGTTGACAACAAGTACTTCTAGGTTCAAAGAAATCATAAGAAAATTAAAACATCTACCACCAAGCATAGAGAACCAACTTGTTCACTCAAAGTTTACTCAAAGTTTAGCTGTCGAGATATTAGGAAGGTCTATTTCTAGCGAATTTTGTAGGCTCATTCCTATGTAATAAAAGTTCAAGCTCCCTAACCTCATTCCTAGACCATTGTTGACAACAAGTACTTCTAGGTTCAAAGAAATCATAAGAAAATTAAAACATCTACCACCAAGCATAGAGAACCAACTTGTTCACTCAAAGTTTACTCAAAGTTTAGCTGTCGAGATATTAGGAAGGTCTATTTCTAGCGAATTTTGTAGGCTCATTCCTATGTAATAAAAGTTCAAGCTCCCTAACCTCATTCCTAGACCATTGTTGACCACTGACAATTAGTGAATACAAGGTGAAATGGTGGCAACAGTACCTTAGACATGTTGTGACTTGTAAATCTCAAAGCTGTGTTGATTAATATTTAGTGAATATTTTTTATTTTTTAGATTAAGATTGTGTTATAATTATTTAAATATCAAGATTGTGTGATAATGATTTAAATATCTAATTAGTAATTTTACAATTTTATATTGAGATTGTATTATTTGTATTTGATGGCTTTTCATATATTTTTTTCTTGTTATTGGAAACATAATATAGAACTAAATAATTATGACATGGTGAAATTGAAATCAATTATGTGGTGCAATGTTTAATAAATTTTTATAAATGTTAAAATACGCAAAATATAATAAAAAAGTAGAAGATTATTACATGGTGAAATTCACAACAATCATGTGGTGCAATGTTTACTAAATTCTTATAAATGTTAGAATCGATTTTTACTATATTATTTTGGAATTGTTGTGTATAGTCAATGTACAATTATGATTTATAACATTTTTTATCTGAAATTTAATTTTTTTATTGGGAAATTATGATTTAAAATAAAATTTATATTTGGGTTAATTAAACATTTAGCTCACATATATAATATATATGTGAGTTATCCCATGCATATAATATATATGTGAGCTATCTCGCATATAATATATATGTGATCTAGCTCGCATATAATATATATGTGAGCTAGCTCACATATAATTAATATGTCATCTAGCTCGTGCATATAATATATATGTGAGCTAGCTCACATATAATATATGATAGGCCTCTGCTTATGTTAGCTTATGAGATTTAACTATCCTGTGCCTAATCTGATTCCATTGTAATTCGCCGAATCATTCATATTACTTGGAGCTAATCTAGGCATCACTCCTAATTATAGTGTACATACTATTGAACATATCTTAATCATAGACCACCTGAATCATAGAAGCATTACCATTCGTTAATACATATCAATATTACATATATAGGGAATGGTATACATCTTATCATATGTGTTCAATTACTAATATAACATGACACATACCATATATAAGTTGGGCATCACTCCTAGTTATAGTGTACATACTAGTGAACATGCAATAATCATAGACTAATTGAATCATAGAAGCATTGCCATTGGTTAATACAGATCCATTTTACATATATAGACAATGGTATACATCCATTTTATTTCTTATTATATACTTCCCTTTGTAATTAACAGTCATGTTGTTTGCTTCATGACCCTATGTTATAGCTCATACAACAACCTTTAACTGTAACTGGACAAATAGGGAAGAGGTTAGTAGTATCCCTATTCAATGGAATTACTTCCTTATAGTAATCATTGTTCTGGTACCAGGATGAGATTCACAGTATGGAATATTATGGAATTAATGAGAAGAAATATCACTGACTACTACACAATGAGAGATTCAAACCAATGTAATCCGTAGTTCATAATCAGATACATTACTCATATAAGGAAGCTATACTCATAGTTAGTTTTGTACTATTTTCCATATTCAAGTAATGGAAATCAATGGTAATAATATAAGCTAATCCACAATCAATGGTAATAATCTAAGCTAATCTACAATCAATCATGAAGGTGAAGAAGAATTTTTTTTCTCAAAGAGGGAAAAAAAAACACAAAATTCTTCCACAAATATATCATTCAATGAAGGCATCACAATTGCATCACCTCGTCAAAAGATAGAAATGGAAACAATGTGGTAAAACATGATGACATAGAATAAGAGTTAGTCAACTTCTTTTAGGATCAACTCACTGAACTAGCAACAAAGTGAAGGTCGACTATTCAAAAAAATATTCAACACATCCTGCAACTAGTCTTATTAGCATAGAACGATTCCCTCGTGTGTCCCATATCTACAGAGGAAGTTGAGAAATAATTCTTTGAGATGCTTAAAGGAGAATCGTCGGGTACTAATGGATTTACTTCGTATTTTTATGTAGGAGCATCTCCAACAAAGAACAAGTGTGGGAGAAAGTTGGGCACACTAGCGCATATTTTCAAACATTTTGAATTTCAAAAGATCAATGTATTGATGAGACATCTGACAAAAAATTTTGAGTTATAAATATCTTTAATGATTGGAGGTTGAGCCATCATGTAATATTTATGGGGGAATGTGTTTTTTTTTATGAATCTGATCATAGTACAAATTTGGAGCTTGCGCTCTTATCTGTCTGACTCAATATTTATTGTAATAAGGGTTAAGTAGTTGATAACATTCAATTCCATTAAGATAGTGTAGAGTATTTGGAGGCAAGAAATCAAGAGAGTCCCTTTGTATAAAGAATTGTATTACTGTTGAGGAGAGGATGTTGAATCTAGTGTGTATATTTCCATTGTAAGCTAAGAGCTGAGAGATATAGAGAAATATTGTATGAATGCATGTAAGTTCCAGTTGGATGAATATAACCGAGGAACATATTGTCTCAAATGTGTGTTGTTTTGTGTCTATCTGAATGAGTAAATGGTAGGCCCTATGTTGTTTTTCAATTCTCTATTATTTCTTGTTTTTTAATCCATGACTGCATTTTCTTTGATGAATGTATGAGTCACTGTGAAGAGTGAATAAGTTTCAATCGTTTCTCTTCATTGAGTGAATGCAAGGAGTGCATAGTGTCCACAAGGAGTGTGTGACCGAGTCTGTTTCTGCTCGAAAAATCAGAAGAGATAGTGAAGATTATTTCTGTAAGGAGTGCATTGACGTTCGCAAGGAATGTGTCACAGAATTTTTCAGACTCAAAAGCTCAGGAGGGACATTTTGATTTCAGTCACGAGAGACAGAAAGTGGTTGGAGGATAGTCGCAAGGAGTGTGAGGCCATCCATAAGGAGGGTTAAGTTGTGAATGAAAATTTGTTTCAAGGTGTGGAGAGATTAGGAATTCGACTAAGTGTCGAAGAGATTGTTCATAGGAAGATGATGAATTAAATCTTAGGAGGAATAGTGGTGGAAACTCTTCAAGGGAGAGAAGTCCTTGAAGTTTCCATCCAGGAAAGTGGAAAATATTAGTTTCAGAGGGAGACAAGTGATTCCATACCATGAGATCTGTTAAGGCTATGAGGACGATATTCATGGAGCGCTTCAGTACTTCAGAGTTCGACAAGTCTGTAGCTTGACGAAAGTAGATTCACGAAGTCTGAAGTCGCGATTCAATATTGATCATTGATCACTGAAGAGTACGTGGCAATGGATTAAGGAGTTCGAGAGTCAGAAGATCGGAGGTTGTGGGCAGAAGTCCCAGAATTTTGTGAAGTCACGAAGTCCGAACATAGTGGGGCCAACGGATCTGAGGAGATGCATGGTAGATGTTTGGAACCTCAGAGAAGAGAGCTTCAGGAAAGGATGAGAGAAGGATTCAGGATATCCCTGAAGTCCAAACTGTGAAGAGACAAACCCATGGTCATAGCCCTGGTCACTTGTAGAGGAGGCATGTGTGTGTGGGTAGAGTAGTTATGGGTGCCTATAGGGACCCGAGGAGTCACTCTGACTTAGTATCTTAACGATCCTAGACCGGGAGGTCGAGCAACCCTTTGGAGGGAAGGGGTTTTGCGCCAGATTTATTTTTTAAGCATGTTGGCCCATAATAAAGTGGGACACATGGGCCTTAGTATAATACTCCCACCTTCACTCCAATTTTATCCTAGATCTAGATATAACCTTCCTCACCTTCATCCCAAAGGAAGATAAGGTGGAAAACCCCAACAATTTTTGCCTAATTTCCCTTTGTAACATGGTCTCTAGAATCATCAATAAAGTCATCTAAGTAGAGGGGAGGCAAATCTTGGATTGGGTTATCCTTTCCACATGGTCATCGAATCTCTAAAAATTTCCAAAACCCTCAGTATGCTCTTAAAATTAGATATGTATAAATCCCTCAACAAGATAAGTTGGAAATAAATTGATCATACTCTTCAAACCTTTGGCTTCTTCCATGCCTAGATACAATTATTACTTTCCCTTACCTTCTATTCTTACTTTTCAATACTGGTCAACTACTCCCCTTCTTGTACTTTCTCCCGATCAAGAAGTTTCAAGTAGAGAGATCCCCTCTCAACCTTCGTCTTCATCTTGATGGATGAACATCCTGACAGAGCCATAAAAATGACTATGGTAGAAAATAAAATGAAGTATTGTGTGTTGAATATGAGGATCATCCCATATCCAATCAACAATTTGTTGATGATACTATGCTCATGGATTACTCTACAACCAGAGAATCCAATGCTATCCAACAGGTCCTTTCAGATTTCATGGACTTGTCAAGTACCACTATCAATATCTCAAATCTTAGTTTTTTTTCTTTCACACTACCTCTGTTGCACAGGTTCACATCTATAGGATCCTTGGATCCAAAGGATATCTCTTCCATCAAAATATATTGGTTTCTTCTCACTGAAAATAGATGATGAAATTCATCATGGGAGGACCTTGTCTCCCGAATGAACAAGAAATTGTCTAATTGATCCTTCAGAATGCTCAATGCATCATGAAAGCTGGTCCTTCTCAAATATATCCTTCATTCCATGCCTCTTTACTTGTTTTCATCCATAGTTTCTCCCAAAGCGATCCTGAAAGTTTTTTGAAACCTCCAAAGGTCCTTTCTGTGGGGTGGAACTTGCAAAGAAAAGAAATAGGATTTAGTCACTTGAAAAGCTTAGTCTCCCTAACCTCAAACGAGGAATCATTCTAAAAGACCCATATGTCCCCATATTATTATATGGAGCTAAAACATGGTGGCATTGAATGACATCAAACAATCAGGGATGATTTTAAGGATGGAAATTTATTTTAAAATTTAGAAACCTTGGCGAATCTTACTAATCCTTCATATGCTAACTATAAATGATTGGCAATATTTTGCAAAATAATTCAAATTTATAAGTATTTTATATAGTTTTTTATAAAATTTTGGCGATTTTTAAGGTAAAATAATTTTATCCTATAGAATTTGGGCGAATCATTTTTAAAATAGCCAATCTTGTTTTTGGAAAAACCATGGAAAATTAGCCCATGAGAGAAATTTAGCCCCTAAAATCATCCATGCAAACAATACTCTACATGCCCTCCTTTGATGAAAGAAGTACTACCCTCTCATAGAGCCTCACGACCTAATCATACTTTCAAGAAATATTTCAAGCTCCTTAATATGGAACAATGTCTGGAAAAAGAAAGATATTATCCACACTCATTATTTTTGGGAATTCAATGATGGAACAAATGTTTTATTTTGGGATGAAACATGGAAACGACTTCCTCCTTTCCACCACAATATGGAAATTATTTCGAATGGCCATGAGTAGAATTTTCAACTTTTTCTTCTATTGTTGGAGTTACTTCACACACACCTAGGATTTTTTTTTTCTAAGGTTTTTCCTTGTTTATTAGTCATAATTAGTCACTATCCAATATCCTATATTTTAGGAGAGAATATTCCACCTAGAGAATATTCTCTTTCAGTTGACACTTCAGTTTGACTAGTCGAGCTGAGTTTAGATGTTGCATTGGGATCATCACCATGCAACATTGAGATAATCACCATGATAATTCAACCTTGCCTTGGTATCATCACCAAAGTGTCACATTAGCCTTGATTCCCTAAGTTAACTCCTCACTACTCTTTGTTCAATCAGTTAACTGAAGACTAGTTGACTAGTTAACTCAACTAGGTGGCAGTTCACTCCCATAACTTCCTGAGAGACTAGAATAAGTGGTAGTTCACTCCCTCAAGTGCTGGTGTGTGTCCATATCACTCTAGACCACCACTATGGTGCATTGGTTCACCTCAAATCGAACTCATTGAGATATAAAGAGTATACCATCTGTAAATTATTCATTATTCACAATGGTTAATGATAATTCTTCCATTCTTTCTCTCTATAAGGACTCTACCCTAGAGCCTTATAAAATGCAATTTAAAATAGAGGATAGATAAATGTTATCTTTTACATTTTAATCATCAACTAATAACCATTTAATATTTTTCAATAAATAAATTTATTAACAGCATGAAAATAAATTACATAACAACCACATAAAATAGCATATTCAATAGCTTAATGAAAACCACCTGAAATCATGAAAATACATACCTCTGTCTGATGTTGTTTCTCCAATCTCTGTCTTTCCTCGTTGCTGCTCTGCCCAAACTCTGCCCAAAACCAAATGTTTCCTCCCTGCCAGCTAGGAACAGAGCTTATCCGGCTCCCTAGCTCCAAGATTCCGTGAGGATTCCTAGCCCCCGAGCCCAAAACTCCTAGTAACCTGGCACACCCTTGTAACAGTCCACCCAAACTCCAGACCAAACCAGAAAAATACCAAACAGAAAATACAGTCCTTCTCTCCAAAAATAATGCTTCCTCTCCCCCAAAATTTCAAAAGTCCTCTCCCGAAGGCCTCTGCCCCCTCATATCCTCTTCCCATTCACTGCCTCCTACCTTCCTTTAATTCCACCCACCTCATCCCTCCATTTAATACCTTATCTCTCCATTCAATACCCCATCCCTTCATTCAATACCTTATCCCTCCATTCAATGCCCTTTCCCCTCATACGTAAAGTTTTCTAATAATAAATTAAAAGTTATTAAGCATTTAATTTGTTATCCAAACATTAAATGTGTTAATTAATCAATTAATTAATTAATCAACATATATTAAACAATAATTAATTAATTAATTAATTAATATTATTAATAAATAATAATCATTTAACTAATACACATTAGGACAGTGAATTATTTAGTTAACTATACTTGATAAACCTTAAGCAACTATTTAACTAGGGTTGTTACAAACACCCACCCTTCAGGAAACTTCGTCCCGAAGTTAAAGTATTTTATGATACAAGGGAAAAGAAACATGGTTCACACATTCCTTACAAATAACCGACATTTATTAGTAAGTAAGCCAAGAAACTCATACATACTAGTGTACATGTGCAAGAAATGCATGTGTAGCTAGTGCATACAAGTCTCGTTCATGTACTAATATCAATAACTATCATCTCTATAGTAATTTCCATATGTATCCAATCCATTCACCAAGACTATTCATTTTATAAAAGAAAATAAATCAATCAAATGTTTGTGAAATCTTTTAATTACAATTATCGAGCTCAACAATGTTATTTAGACAATTGTAGTTTAGTTACATAATTATGAATATTCATATACATATACATTTTCTTTTCAGAAGGAAAAACAATAAATTCCACCATAAGAAAAATCTCCATATCACATCTCTTCTCAGAGATAAGCCGCCACCATTCTAGCAAGCTTGTTTCCGTTGCATTTTACAGTTTCAGCTTATTTCGTTATTTAATAGAAAACCATTTTTACTGTATCTCTGTTATTTTTGTGTTAAGCACCTGTTAATAATTTGTATTCATTTCGTTCTACTCATAAAATCTGGATCATTCCAATCCTATCCTTCCTCTGCTAGACTATCTTGGAGCGTCAACTATATTGACCTAACCCCAAATAGAACCCGTAAGTGGAAGTGTCACTATCTTGACCAAGCTTCCCCAGGAGGTAACTAACAGTCATCATCACATGTCTAGGGGAGCGTGAACTAACATCATCCTCCAATGAATTCAAGTTTCAGAGGATACACGGTGGGAAATGCCTCCGCCCCTCCTAACAGGACTAGGGTCCACACCCTACAATGGAATATACAATGGCACCATGTTACTGGGAGTTTTTTCATCGTCTATTCAGTTTTGGGCAGTCTCACCACCTAAAATCCTGCACTGGTCCATATATCATACCAATGCATCCAGAACAATATAATTTCACATACAAAGATTCATACCATATTGTTTCTCGGCCAGTGGTCATGACATCCACTTTCATCATTATTATCCCTTGGCTATTTCATAGCCATAAACTGCAGATTAGTCTGTAACACAAACTCATACATTTCTATGCATTATCATCATGTAATTGCATACAACCATAATTTCGATTCGGTATCCGCGTACCAACAACTTTAACATCAAAGTTTTCAACTTAGAAATAGATCTCATAATATTCCATAATCTAATTAACGACGCCTATTCATAAAATTATCATTTACAAAATAGATTGCATCATATCCAACATCATTCTAATAGCATTTAAACCTTCATAGGATTCTCATTCACAAAATATGTTACATCATATCCATCATCATCAATAACAATTAGACATTCATAGAATTTACATTCACATGGTAGATTGCATCATATCCATCCTCATCAATAACATTTAACATTCATGAAATTTACATTCTCACAATATATCGCATCATATCCATCATTATCCAAATACATTTAAACATTCATAGAGATTCATGCATCTTAAAAGTTCAAGTGCATCATTTAATAGTTTCACTGTGAATAGAAAATAAAGGTGTTTAGGCCTCAGGTAATCCTGGCTGTCTAAGTCAAAAGGTGGTTTTACATACACCCAACCTTTGAGAAACAAATTCTCTAGGTGGTCAAAAAAGTGAGGGATAATCTCATCATAGTGTCTCAGTGTCTTCCCAAGTAGCAAATCTTGGACTATACTTGTCCCACTAGACCTTAACTTGGTCTACCAGATGGTTCCTGAGTTGTCGAAATCTATGGTCCAATATGCGTAACGGTTCTACCATG
>JASDQU010504972.1:0-19097 GCA_032191745.1 Picea mariana | reverse complement strand
GTTAATTTATGTTTTACGATATTGTGCTGAAATTAAAAGTGTTTTATTTCCTTTTATGTATAAACATTATTGTATAAACATCATTGTACTATGTAAAGTAGAGCTCATTCTATGTGGAGTTGATTGTGTAGTGATGAGAGATGTGGGTAGTTATCAAATTATAGTTTCTAACTTATAATTTAAATTTTGTTTGATTTAGAAATATGGTTGAAAATAGTAAAAAACAAGTCATCAAATTTTGTAATTTCTAATGAAATTTCACAACGAAATATTCAAAAAAATGTGAAATAAAAATTATTCTTTCTCACTTCTAATTTAAATTTTGTTTGATTTGGAAATATGGTTGAAAATAGTGAAAAAAAGTCATCAAATTTTATATTTCATCAAATTTTATAGTTTCTTATGAAATTTCACAATGATGTATTCAAAAAAATGTGAAATAGAAATTATAGTTTCTCACTTATTATTTAAATTTTGCTTGAAATTTCACAATGAAATTACAGTCCAACACTAAATTGGTTATGTTAGTCTTTGATTTCTTTTCGAGCTTGCAATATATATATATATATATATATATATATATATATATTCAAGAAAATGTGAAATAAAAATGTGTACTTTGCAATAAAAATTGAAATAAAAATATGATTTAGAATGTAAAATTAAAATATAGTTTAATATAAGTAAGTGATTTTCATTAAAATTTATATTGATATAATGTTTTATGCATCGAAAATGGTATAAAATGGTTGATCTAGAAACTATCAATCCTCTGCACATTGGAAGTATTAGAACCTATTTTAATATGTAAAATTAAAATATACTTTAATATAAGTAAACGATTTTCATTAAAATTTATATTGATATAAATTGTTTTGGTAAGGGTAGAAAATGGTTGATGGAAATTAGCAATCCTCTCCACATTGGAAGTATTCATTAATTCCATTAATATGACCCCTACCATTAATTGAATTAAAATTATGAAAATCTAAATGCAACAAACCAAGCTTTACTAGATGACCTCTTATTTTTTATTTTTTGTTATCAGGCCACAAAATCAAGTTTGATTTCAACTTAAGTTTTTTTCAATCAAACTGAATGAAAACTATGTTTAATTTGTAGAATATAAGTAACTTGTTACCTGTTCATCATACACATTTTTATTTCAATTTTCTTCAAGATATTGAAATCTAAATGCACAAATATAACAGTTTAATATAATATCAACACTTTTGGAATCAAAATTCACAATTTCATCATTAAAATTGAACTTTTTAAGATGACTTAAATTTTTTTAATTAGGATGATAATCATACATGTATTACCTTGAATTTTTTAATTAGGATGTTAATCATACACTTTAAGATGTCTTTAAATATTTTCTAATCCATCAATAGTCACTTATAATGACATGGAAATGGGTCTTAGTTTTGATATGAAGTTATTCTCTTCATATGAAAAATCATTGAACAATCATATTGCAAATAATGAATGCAAATCCTATATGTAGTAAATTGGTTACACACATTAAAGGATTTGTGTATACGATTTAGGTAATTTGTAGGATTAAAGTATAATCATCCAAAGTATAGGTCAATTCAGGTTCCCTAGATACAATCTATAGGTTCTTCCCTGAAATTGTAAATAAGGCTTGGTAAACTTTATAATTCATCAAAAATACAACTTTTCTTAATTGAATGGACCATGAAAGTAAATTAAACTGGAAATGATTCTAGAATCCTAGATATTCATAAATACATGTACTTTCAATGCAAAATATAAAATTATGGAATGTACATGTCACATTTTTAAAGAAATCGTAATGGTATTCCATCTTCAATTATTCGTTCATGATCGGCTTTAGACAATTTCCATTTTCTAACTTTTTTTTTATTGAACTTCTATTAACTTTATGCACATTGCACATATCAAATGACTATATTAACAAATTATGACATCTGAATGGTAGTCTTTAAAGTGAATATGAGTGTTGGTTTGATGGGTTTCTTGAAAAAAATATCATTTCAATACAATGGATCCTCTTTCATATATACAATCGTTATCATCAAAATCTTTTAATAATCTCATCTTTTTTTTTGTGCATCATATAAAATAATATTCACATTTTCAATGTTGTCTATAGGTGAAACCACGACAAAGACATCTCCTACAAATAATTGGATATATTCTAGACAACAAATAGTTCGTGTTAGATTATCACACAAGTACATCTACAAGTTATTTGAAAAAAATTTAACATAAAAATTACCTTCTCTAACAAGATCAGAAACTCTATCACCATCAACTAACACTATAGTTTCATTTGATTCCATATCCCCTGACCTTGCAAGTGGAATTTTCCCTTTTATATTAAGTTCAGTATGTCTCCAAGCTTTAAGATATTCTTCATTTTTGTTTTTGCAAATCTCTATGGATTCTATGTCCTCTATGCAAACTGAACAAAATCAAGACTCATTTCTTCTATCAAATGTAAACACATTTAGATAGCATTTTGTTTTAATTTAATGCATTTTTCATGTCCCATGTATTGTGCCGACTTCATATGGAATTGATCTATTTACATTTTGGATTCCAACATACCAAAAAAAATGCACAATACAAGAAATTTTTAACTTTAAATCTCTCAAGAAAATGATTGAAGATTGAATATAAATTTGAACACGTGAATAAAAATATCATGTGTACATGTGTAACATTTATATATAGACACACTTGCACACATCCCTTGATGGATTATTTTCATGGCTTAGCACCATTTTTCACCATTCAACAACTTGATCAATTAATTCAAATCGATCGGCATGAGGGTTCATATGATACCTTCGAAGTGCTCATTTTACACATGCCCGTACACCGTCATGCTCTGCTTTTCCATGACCAGTCTCAAAAAAGTCCCAACGATGTGTAATGTTTTTTTTTTTATGAAGACGACATACACAATAGTATGATCATGAATATTTTAATTGACGTGCACAACCATCTGACCATATACAATGTCGATCAAATCCGATTCTACGTTCTTTCAATGAATCATAAAATTTATCGTAACAATGTTGTACATAATGTGTGTAGTGTGCTCGATCATCACTTATATAAAAGTGATATTCTTTAATAACATGTCGATTGTCATTGGTTCTTTCTATGTTATCAAGACTCCATTGAGCATGTCTATATAGAATGTGGAAAAATATAGTGACTTGATAAGAATGATAATATTCACTATGTATTTCTTTTTGTGCATTGAATGTGTAATTCTTTGCAAAATCAACTACACAAAAAATTGTCCCTGATGGAAACACTTCACGGGATTGTTTGAATTGTAGGTCTTTCCATCAAGCTCTACGTGAATGCTCCGTGTATTTATAAATTTCTTCCTCAAACTTCTTCAAAAAATCTATCACACATATTTTATCTTCTTTTAAATCAATCCTTTTGGAAATAACATTTGAACAATGTGCAGACGTGTTGTTGATATATTCATATCTCTTCCAATTGATTGTTATATTAGAAAATGATTGATCATTCATATCAATAAGATACTTTTAGTGAAACAAACTTAGATTTCCACAACGATCACATTTCTTTCCACCAACACATTTTTTTGGTAAAATAGTTCATCATCTTCTCTTTCACATAAAATTTTATATATAAAAGAATGGAATGTGGAAGGAGGATGTGAAAACCCCTTCGCTATGACTACGAGTGAAGAAAAAGTACAAATATTTTTTTTTAAAAGAAAGAAGGCGACAACGACAACAATTTAACCACATCACTAACGATGAATGCAAGCACACAGTCCAGGCAACATGCAACTATGACTCCATGCACTGGCACAAGGGAAATTGGGTGAAACATGCATAGATCGACAAGGAGAAACGACTACCCGCCCGACAAAAACAAGACATCACTAAAAGCTAAAAGGCAACATCCCCTTCCCGACACAACGACCTTGATGAACAATACTAGAACCTCAAGGCGCGTGTACCAAACACATAAAGGCGTTCCACCCATGTGCCAAAAGAAAATTACAATGCTCGACAACACTCACACAGAATGCACCGACTTCGACCAAGTTCTTGTTTTCCACTGTCCAATAGGGCACGCCATGATCCCCTCATCGGGAATCATGACATCCCTAGGTGATAAACATGTCAATAACCTTGGCACCACACATCCTATGAGGACCGAGGACTCTAGATAAATATGAAACGCTAGGAGATGAATACCGATAAGAAAACCACACCCAAACCCCAACAACAGGTCGACGAGACACCAGAGGACAACTACCAGGGAATACACCAACCAATACACGACTTCATCAACCACCCAACCCTTTTATCAAGTCTAACCGGTCAATAATTACCATCTAATTAGAGTTGAATATAGAGATAGTTTTATCATTACTTACAATCTAAAAGGGAAATTCTAAATTATTTCCAAATTGTAATCTAACTAGAAATTGACATCGTAAAATAACATTTACCATATCAATGCAGAAAGCTATAATCAAATACTTATCAACACATTACATTAGAACATGTGATCTATCTGTACTATTCGTACAAAAATGATAGTCGTCTATTAACCCTAAAATGAATCTGCTAAGAAGTGACAATGTCGTTAAATCCATATACATTCAATGGGAAATTAGAGCCATATACATTCAATGAGATTTGTTTCCATATGCTTTTAATGAGATTTAATGTTATATGCCTAGTCATAATTAATGTCCTTCAAAGCCATTTAATGAAGTCAATGCCATTGAATGATGTCCTACCACAATTATTACTGCTAATTAAAATAGAGGGAAGTTGTCCCAACCACTACTACCAATCATAAACGCTGTCAGGTAAAAGTAAAACTCAGGGGTAAGAACGTCGAAGCATTTTTCTAGTTGTATAGCAAATGTTAATTTGATTGCCGTCAATGCAGAATCCAATATCTAGCTATCTAAAAAGGTAATAATTTCTTGTGTAAAGTAAATGAAAATTACCATTGCTGTAAAACTACGGTGTAATTACACATTATCTATCAAAAATAAATTAGAATGCATGTAGTTTGATAAGTCACCAGGTAATCTAAATAAAATACAACTGAATATATAATGTGTCTTTAATCAAATTTATGCACTGACTGTCAATTAAAAATGGAATGGGGAAAAATCACAGAGAAGGTAACGCAACTTTGATGGGGAAGATTGCAGAGATCCTCACAGGGTTTTGGTGGCCAAAAAACATAGAGGTAGGTGTCACAGCAAATTCAAGGTTACAAATCGCATATGGAAAAGGTGTCACAACAAGTCATGGTTACAATTCGCAAATGGTAAAGGTGTCACAATAATTATATGGTTACAAATCACATAGGTATGGTGTCACAGTAGTTCATGGTTACACATCGCAGAGGTATGGTGTCACAACAGTTATATGGTTACAAATCGCAGAGTTTAATGATTTCCATAATAAATTCGTTGGGTTTAAACATTCAAATAATTTCACAAAGGTTATAACAAGCATATAACTTAATTCACTGAGTTTATAACCTTAAAAAAAATGCCCAGAAGTATAACTCATCTTAAACAAATAGACAAAGGACATATAAAATGTAAATCATGTAGCTGGTCGAGCTCCCAGAAATCTAAACAAGCTGATCAAAATTAAAAATTCACTGGGAATTTTTTTTACCCCCAAATCAAATGAAATGCAATCGAAGAAGTGGAAATCGCCAGGCAAACAAAATGAATAGCAGTCTTAATGAAGTGACGAATACAGTCTGGCAATGGAAAAAGAACAATCTTAATTAGTGGTGAAAAACACAGTCTCAATCATCTTGAAAAGAAGAGTGGAGAGGTAGAAAAAAAATGCGGAGAATGTCTAGCAAGATATAAAAACGTAGGGTTAAATAAAACTTTGCCATCAATAAAAAATTGTAGGGTTAATTAAACGCATCAAGGCGCAAAACTACACACTACCTGGAACAATCAACAGGGGTAGACGACTGGCAGGAACATACCTCACTCATCATCCACACACAGAAAATAAATACATTTGGATCCATAGGTCTATTAACACCGAAGTGACGACCGTAGATATCGCTCCTAGCCAACTACTCAGGCATGGTATGATGAGCTAGGGACAAAGGAAAAATTAAACTGCAATCATCAAAAATCAATAAACCATAGGATGGTCACGACAGGTAGGGATCAAAGGCCATGGGAATCAATCAACATCGAGCTAAAGGCCATGGGGGAAATATCAGTCATCAGCTAGAATGCTAAGACAATCATTTTCTTTACCCAATTAAACATACAAAACTAAAAGCATAAATCATACGAACAATCTACCATGCAAAAATAAAGGAAGTGTACCATATCCCAAGTTGCTCACTCTAGGTTGATGTCCTGCGCGCTCCGTGCAACTCCATATTTCTGACTGATAAGACTTCACCGCTACCTCCCAGGAAACACTAGCGGTACTCTTCTTCCCCCTCAGCCTCCCAAGCTGCAAAGGGGCCACACACACTAACCATAGAATCAACTAGCTCCTAGCTCGCCTCGCAAGGCCAAGCTACCACTCCTCACCGAGCTGGGTATCCCAACTCCCTCAAGCTAAGTAAGTCAAGTATAAATTTCTACAGTGTAAAGTTACACATGACATAAGAGATCCATCATCCTTCTCCTCCCTCCATAATATAGAGTTTCAAATTCTTTTACTTTCCCAAAAATCCATTTAATTTAAAGTTTAATAATTTAATACATAAAAATCCTCCCCCTACAAGTGTCACCCATCCCCTTCATTCCTCCATAAATTAATTTCATTAATTAATTAATTACCCCTATTTCCCTCACCCACCTAAAATCATTCCTAGAATCGCTCCTAGGTGTCCCCATATTCTCTTACAAGTTTTAATGACTTTCGCCCTTATTAATTTACCAGTTGAGTTTATTTTAGAAAGTTCTTAAATGCGAGATACTTTAATAAGTTAGTCTTTCTTCTTTTTCCTTGTGTTTCCCCTTTGTTTTTATGTTTCCTGTTTTTTCCTAGTTTCCTAATTATTTTTTATTTCCCTCTTTCCCTTTTTATTTAAAACTCAATTTGGAAAGTGTAGAAAATTAACTTTTTCCCCTTTCCCTTTTTAATTAATAAATTTTAATTAGTATAAGTGACAAAACAATTATTTCCCCCTTTTTTTTTAAATTTTATCCCCCAAAATATTTTTATAAATTAAAAGAATTACTCACCCCCTTCTCGACACATGATTAATGTTGATTATCGTTTTTATTTATTTATTTTTATTTTTATTTTTACAAACATATTTTTCTTTTACCGCAAGTTTCACCTAGACCTAGATTTTAATTTTTGAGGCTGGGCAACATTTTATTAGGGAAATTGTTTTAAATTTTTCTTCTCACGTTATTCTTCCTAAGGCCATCTAGGTTTATTCATTTATAAATTAGCAACGTGATGTGCCCTTCAGGATGCACTAGGTGCTCCAAGGGTTCCACTCGCCTCTTTTTGTTTCTCCCCTGCAATGCACCCTTTAGAACACACTACATGATCCAAGGGTGCCACTTGCCTCTTTCCATTTTTCTTGCGCGATGCTCCCTTCAGGATGCATCACATGCTCCAAGGGTGCCACTCGCCTCTTGACTGAATTGGTAGACATAAAAAACCCCTGGAGTCAATACTCCACCAGGTGATCTTGTGGGAGACTAAGGGCCTCTAAGGAATAAGGCCCCTTCCTTATTGTGCACCCCTTAGAATCATTGTGAGAGACTGTCGTAGTCTTCCCTCATGGCATCGTGGGTCCTCTCGAACTAGGTAATCGTTAACCTCTAGTTTGAGCCACGATGGGAGTGATAGTAGGTTGTGGTAGGGATGTTGTCCACACCTCTCCCTTAACATTTCTGGTAGTCGTGCATGACCCCTCTACTCCACATGTGAGTCTGCTCGAAAAGCTATCGTTAGCCTGCATCATCAATGAATCATGTTAGAAATATATCCGTAATTATATCATCTAATCAGATGCACTAATATCACATATAAAACAATCAAACCCCAATATTTCACTTTTCAACTCAATTCAGAGTCCAAGGGCTTCCATTGATCCCTCTGCATCCTCGAGGTCCAAAATCCTGCACACTCAGTAAAATCGAGTCAATAGCACCTGTTTATGTCAATGTAGAAAACCAACATGTCATCAACCCATAATGCCACATAATCAATATCAAATTCTTAATAGTATAGTAATACAGATCACTTGCGAGAAAGTGTCCTCAAAGAATAAGTTCACTCAGTGTGCGCAAGAGTGGGATGTTACATACACCCCCTCTTGGTCTAAACTTTGTCTCGAAGTTTCACAGTATGAGTCCTGAAATAATGTGTATCAAATTATCATAAGTCTTTCTATCGAACAAAAATGGAAACTCCTGGCACATATCATATGCGTCCTCCCAGGTCGTCGAGTGCGGACTATAGCTGTCCCATCGGACCTTGACTTGATCTACTGTTCGACGTCGTAGTTGTCAAACGCGATGATCCAGGATGCATATTGGCTCAACTGTGAGTGCCCCCTCATCCTATACATGCAAGGAACTCATGTCAATAACGTGTGTAGTATCACTAATATAATGTCTCAAAACAGATATGTGAAAAACATCATGCATACGCCTCAAAGAATCAGGCAAGGCTAGACGATAGGCCACATAACCCTTCCTTTCCAAAATATCGAAAGGTCCCATGAACCTAGGAGAGAGTTTATCTCCCTTTCCAAACTTGATCGAACTCTTATGTGGTTTTACCCGCAATAAGACTAGATCGCCAACCTCGTAACTATGGTCGACATGGTCTGCATCGGCATAACTCTTCTGTCTATCCTGTGCTTCTTTAATCCTTTGTCTGATTGTTTTCATTTTCTCTTCCATTTCTTGGATCGCTTCTAGTCCCACCAAGATCCTATTCTTAAGCTGATCCCAACTCAAAGGCATCTGAGATGGTTGCCTGTAAAGAAAATCGAAAGGCACCATCTTAATGGTGCTTTGGCAACTATTCTTATAAGCGAATTCCACCAGTGGCAAGAATTATTCCAAATTATTTTGTTGGCCCATCACATACATGCACAACATGTCCTCCAAGGTATGGTTCATTCATTCAGTCTACCCATCAGTCTCCGGGTGATACGCAGTACTGAAGTTAAGTTGGGTTCCCAAGGCCTCTTGGAAACTCATCCAAAATCATCTAGCAAACACCAATCCTCAATCAGATATAATCCTCTTAGGCATGCCATGTAGCCTCACAATCTCACTAATGAAAACTCTAGCTATGTCAGGTTCTTGATACATCATACGCACAAGAATAAAGTGAACACTCTTTGTCAGAGTTTCTACTACTATGAAAATTGAGTCGTGTCTCCTTGCCATCAGTGGAAACCCAACAATAAATCCATCGAAATAACCTCCCATTTCGATTCTAGAATAGTGTGTGGCTATAGTAATCATGCTGGATGTCTATGTTTAGCCTTTACCTATTGACATTCTAGACATCCGACCACATAGTTGACTATGTTTTCCTTCATTGCCTTCCAAAAGAATAAGGGTTTAAGGTTCGCCCTCATCTTTGTGACTACCGAGTGACTCATGTATACTACTCTATGAGCCCTGCTTAGGATCAAGCTCCTCAACTCGGAGTTTGGTGGTATGTAAATCTGATTTTTAAACCTCAATAATCCATCGTTGTCAAATGTAAATCCTTCAAATCTTGGTACCATCATTGTGTTTTTTTGGATAAAACACTCGACCTCATTCTACCAGTCATCGCCATGCTGTAAAGTTAGAATCATTTCAGGTAGATTCATCTCAAGAGGCAACAATGAAAAGATTTGTGGTCTCCAACTCAATGCATCTGCCACTCGGTTCATTGTTCCTTTTATGTAAGTAATCTTGAAATCGTACTCGCCAAGCACTTTTGACCAACGTCATTGTCGCACGTTCAAGTGGCTTTGCGTAAAGATGTGTTGTAATCCACAGTGGTCCGTCTTTACTTCAAATTTTCGTCCAACAAGGTAGTGTCTCCAAACCTTCAAGGCATATACAATGGATAACAACTCCAAATCATGCGTCGCATAGTTCTCGTCATGCCTTCTCAGTTTCCTTGATATGTAAGTGATCACTCGTCTATATTGCATCAAGATTCCTCTTAAGCCTTCCTTGGATACGTCAGTGCATACCAAGAAGTCTGCATCCATGTCAGGGACCTTTATTATGAGTGTTGTTGTCAACAGCTCCTTGAGCCTCCTAAAAGATTATGCACATTTCTTGGTCCAGACAAACTTCTTGTTCTTCTTCTACAACTCCGTGATCAGATTTTTTATCTTCGAAAATCCCTCAACGATTCGTTGATAGTATCCTGCTAAACCCATGAAGCTATGTATTTATGGGACTTTTGTCGATGAAGAACATTCCATAATAGCCTCGACCTTTTCTAGATCCATGAATATACCTTCGTCGGAGATGACATGCCCTAAGTAGTGAATCTTCAATTGATTAAATGAGAATTTCGACAACTTCCCATAAAATTTGTGCTTTACCAGACACTATAGTACCAAGCGCAAGTGCTCTTCATGCTCCTCCATCATCCAAGAGTAAATCAAAATATCAACAAAGAATACTTGGATGAACTTGTTCAAGTACTCGTGGAACACCCCGTTCATCAAACTCATAAATACCCTTGGGGCGTTTGGCAGTCCAAATGGTAAAAAACTAAACTCGTAATGTCCAAACCTCGTAATTGGTGATACTCTAATCACAAATCAATCTTTGAGAACACCATCGCACCCTTCATCTGATCAAACATATCATCTATCCTCGACAATAGATATTGATTCTTGATCATTTCCTTGTTCAATTGATGGTAGTCAATGTAGAGCCTCCACAACCCATCTTTATTTCGTATGAAAATAACGGGCGCATCCCAAGGTGACAGACTCAGATGTATAAGTCCTAGGTCCATCAATTATTTAAGTTGCATTCTCAACTCCTGTAACTCCGAGGTCGACATTCGATAAGGTGTTCTTGCTATCGGTTCAATCCCTAGTTTTAGGTCTATNTTCTAACCACAGGAAAGTGTTCTACACCTTTCATTACTCCCTTCTCGTTTAATGCAAGGATCACATAAATCTTACATCCCTTGCACATGCTCTTCCATAGCTGGAAGGAAGAGATGAAACTCAGGGACACTCCCTGTTTCCATCCTATAATCACGCATCTTTTCCCCTTATCATCGACCAAGCTCAATCATTTCGTCTTAAAGTTGAGTATCGCCTCATGTGATTCCAACCAGTCCATACCGATCATGACGTCATAAGATCCTAATATCGTGACATACAGGTTGGCCTTGGTGACAAAATCTCCCAGGATAAGGGTACAACCCGTAACCTTTCCTCCAACCTTCTGTTTGGCTTACGAATCCATCTCTATGAAGATAAACTCATCCTGTTTGACTACCTTTACCTTAATCCTTTTTAGCGTTGCACCAGAAATGAAACTCTTAGTAGAACTAGGATCTATCAAAATACTAAGGGTCTAGTCAGCGACAGTACCTGATGTCTCGAGCATAGTCGACTGGTGCTCTTCTTGGTGGTTATTCATTTTTACATGAATCTGATGGGCCTCACCCATATCTCCCATGGTAGTGGTTCCGACTGATCTAGATTCTCTAGTACTCTCCATAGGGCAGTCGCGCTGGTAGTGTGGCTCCCCACACATCCAACACCCCTTCTTCGGTCTGTTACTCCTAGTACCCAAAGTAGAAGATGCTGGCCCACCAGCTTGGAATCCTATTATGTTCTACTAAACATGCCTAAACTACTACTACTATGATCGACACTGCAACTGATGTTGTGGTCCATGATAAGGTGTCCACTGCTAAGACATCGGTCGTCGAGGTGTAGTGAAAGTGGATCCCCTCTCAAAGCCACGATATCCTGGCATATGTATGGCTGGTGTCTGATGCTGCTGTGCACCTGATGACACCTGCCCTGTTGGTCTCGTTGGGGTCCTTCTCTAACTCCAACTGATAAGATCCTCCTCTTCTATGAGGGCCTTTCGGATGGCATCATGCAAGGTTTGAGGCATAAAAATCCTAACCTTTACATGTATGGCTCCATTAAGGCTGAACACGAACCTGTTGACCTTAAGCTTCTCAGTATTAATATGTGGAGCATACCAGAGTAGCTCCATAAAATGGGCCTCATACTCGAGCACCGTACGTGCACCCTGTCGTAAGGTGTTGAACTCGTTGAGCTGATGCTCAATGAATTCCTCTGATAGGTACCTCTCTCGAAACCATTCCTCAAATAGTTCCAATGACACATCTTCGATGACCATGTTCAACTGCGGTAGGAGCGTCTTCCACCATAGAAGAGCACTTCCCTTCAGTTGAAAGACCACCATGAGGACCTTCATGTAGGAGGTATAGTCATGAAGTGCAAAGCACATCACCATATTCTCCAACCATGCCTCGGCGGCTGCACCGTCCGGGGCACCAAATAACTCGGGAAATTTGAATTTCTCGAGTTCGCGGTGAATGCTACCAGTATTGAATGGAGCCTGCAATGGACCCTTAGGGGGTGATAGCACCCTGGAATCATCTCTATCCAAATGGCTAATCAATGCCTCAAGAATTCTCTGAAAATACCTCATCATTCCAACCACATCACCCACCGCTATCTTCTCCTGCCCGACAACCTGTTCATCTCCCTGGGGGTCACACCCCTCAAGCATGGATTCTACTGGAGGCACAACGCCTCCTCCCCTAGCACCATGTCATCTACCTCCTTGGCATCCTCTAACCATGATTACTTGCACAAATACAAATCAACTAAATTAGGAACATTATAATCAAAATCATATCAATGAAATCCATAGTGATCCCAAGTTGCAGGTTGAACCACCTTTGATACCACATGTGACAACCCCTTCATTACGACTACGAATGAAGCAATAGTGGATTTTTTTTTTTTAAAGGAAAGAAGGTGATGACGACAAAATTTTAACCACATCACTGATGAAGAACACAAGCATGCAGTCCAAGCAATAGAAAACTATGACTCCATGCACTGGCACAAGGGAAACTGGGTTAAACATGCGTAGATAAACAAGGAGGAAGGATTACCTTCCCGACGCAAACAAGACAAACCTACAAGATAAGAGACAACATCCCCCTCCCGACACAAGGAGTGTGTACCAAACGCATGAAGGTGTTCCACCCATGCACCAAAAGAAACTTATAATGCTCGACAACACTCACACAGAACACACCGACTCCGCTCAAGTTCTCATTCTTTGTTGTCCAATAGGGTGCGCCTTGATCCCCTCATTAGGAATCATGTCATCCCCAGGTGATAGACGTGTCAATTACCTTAGCACCACACATCCTATATGGACCGAGGACTCTAGATAAATCTGACACGCTAGGAGCCGAATACCGATAAGAAAACCACACCCAAACCCCAACAACAGGTCGACGAGACACCAGAGGATGACTACTAGGGAAGACACCAGCCAATACATGACTTTGTTAACCACCCAACTCTTTTATCAAGTCTAACCGGTCAATAATTACCATCTAATTAGCATTGAATATAGATCTAATTTTATTATTACATGCGATCTAAAATGGAAATTCTAAATTAATTCCAAATTGTAATCTAACTAGCAATTGACATCATAAAACAACATTTACCATATCAATGACAGAAAGCTATAATGAAATAATTATTAACACATTACATTACAACATCCAATCTGTCTACACTAACCGTACCAAAATGACAACCATTTATTAACCTTAAAAAGAATCTGCTAAGAAGTGACAATGTCATTTAATCCATATACATTCAATGGGAAATTAGAGCCATATACATTCAATGAGAAATTAGATCCATATACATTCAATGATATTTGTTTCCATATGATTTTAATGAGATTTAGTGCCATATGCCTAGTCATAATTAATGTCATTCAGATCCATTTAATGCAGTCAATGCCATTGTTAATGATGTCCTACAACAATTATTACTGCTAATTAAAATAGAGGGAAGTTGTCCCAACCACTACTACCAATAAAAAATCTTGTCAGGTAAAAGTAAAACTCGGGTAAGAACGCCGAAGCATTTAGTTAGTCATCTAACAAATGCTAATTCGATTTTCGTCAACACAAAATCCAATATCTAGATTTCTAAAAAGGTAAGAAGTTTTTTTGTAAAGTAAATGTAATTACCATTGCTATAAAACTACGGTGTAATTACACATTGGTTGTCAAAAATAAATCGAAATGCGTGTAGATTGATAAGTCACCAGGTAATCTAAATAAAATACAACTTAATATATAATGTGTCTTTAATCAAATTTATGCAATGACTGTCAATTAAAAGCAGAATGGGGAAAAATCACAGAGAAGCTAATGCATCTTTCACAAGGAAGATTGCAGATATCCCCGTCAGGTTTTGGTGGCCAAAAAATGCAGAGGTAGGTGTCACAACAAATTCACGGTTACAAATCGTAGATGGTAAAGGTGTCACAGCAAGTCATGGTCAAAATTCGCAGATGGTAAAGGTGTCACAATAGTTATATGGTTACAAATTGCAGAGGTATGGTGTCACAATAGTTCATCGATACAAATCACAGAGGTATGGTGTCACAACAGTTATATGGTTACAAATCGCAGAGTTTAAATATTTGCATAATAAATTTGTTGGGTTTAAACATTCAAATAATTTCACATAGGTTATAACAATCATATAACTTAATTCGTTGAGTTTATAACCTTAAAAAAAATGCCCAGAAGTATAACTCGTCTTAATCAATATACACATGTCGTCTAAAATGTAAAGCATGTAGTTGGTCAAGCTCCTGGCAATTTAAACAAGCTGATCAGAATTAAAAATTTTCTGGCCAAAAATTTCACTCCCAAATCAAATGAAATGCAGCCAAAGAAGTGGAAATCGCTAGGTAAACAAAATGAATAACAGTCTTAATCAAGTGACGAATGCAGTCTGGCAATGGAAAAAGCATAGTCTTAACTAGTGGTGAAAAACACAATCTCAATCATCATCAAAAGAAGAGTGCAGAGGTAGAAAAAAATGCAGGGAATGTCCAACAAGATATAAAAATGCAGAGTTAAAGAAAACTTCACCATCAATAAAAACTTGCAGGGTTAATGAAATGCATCAAGGCGCAATACTACACACTACCTAGAACAATCAACAGGGGTAGACGACTGGCAGGAACATCCTTCACTTATCATCCACGCACATAAAAGTAGGGCATTTGGATCCAGAGGTCTATTAACACCGAAGTGATGACCATTGATCCAGCTCCTGGACGACTTCTTAGGTGTGGACTGATGAGCTACAGATGAAGGCAAAAATAAACCACCATCATCACAAATCAATAAACCATAGGACGATCAAGACAAGCAGGGATCGAAGGCCATAGGAATCAATCAACATCGAGCTAAAGGCCATGGGGGGAATTTGATTCATCAACTAGAATGCTAAGGAAATCATTTTCTTTACCCAATTAAACATACAAAACTAAAAGAATAAATCATACTAACAATCTACCATGTAGAAATAAAGGAAGCGTATCGTAGCCCAAGTTGCCCTCTCTGAATTGATGACCTACGCGCTCCGTGCAACTCCCACTTTCCGATTGATGAGACTTCACCAGTACCTCCCAGCCAATGCTAGGGGTACTCTTCTTCCCCCTTATCCCCCCAAGCTACAAAGGGGCCATGCACACTAACCAGAGAATCAACTAACTCCAAGCTCACCTCACAAGGCGGAGCTACCACTCCTCACCGAGATGGGTATCCCAACTCCCACAAGCTAAGTTAGTCAAGTATAAATTTCTGCAGTGTAACGTTAGGCATGACAAAATAGATCCATCATCCTTCTCCTCCCTCCATTATATAGAGTTTCGAAGTCCTTTACTTTCCCAAAATCCCATTTAATTTAATGTTTAATAATTTAATCCTTAAAAATCCTTCCCGTACAAGTGTCACCCATCCCCTTCATTCCTCCTTAAATTAATTTCATTAGTTAATTAATTACCCCTATTTCCCTCACCCACCTAAAATCATTCCTAGAATCGCTCCTAGGTCTCCCCATGTTCCCTTACAAGTTTTAATGACTTTCCCCCTTATTAATTTACTAGTTGAGTTTATTTTAGAAAGTTCTTAAATGCTAGATACCTTACTAAGTTAGACTTTCTTCTTTTTCGTTGTGTTTCCCCTTTCTTTTTATGTTTCTCACTTTTTCCTAGTTACCTAATTATTTTTTATTTCCCCTTTTCCCTTTTTATTTAAAACTCAATTTGGTAGGTGAAGAAAATTAACTTTTTCCCTTTCACCTTTTTAATTAATAAATTTTAATTAGTATAAGTGACAAAACAATTATTTCCCCCATTTTTTAAAATTTTATCCCCCAAAAGATTTTTATAAATTAAAAAAAATTACTCATCGCCTTCTCGACACATGATTAATGATGATTATCATTTTTATTTATTTATTTTTATTTGTATTTTTACAAATATATTTTTCTTTTACCGCAAGTTTCACCTAGACTTGGATTTTAATTTTTTAGGCTACGCGACATTTTATTAGGGAAATTGTTTTAATTTTTTCTTATCACGTTATTCATTCTAAGGCCATATAAGTTTATTCATTTATTAATTAACAACATGACGTGCCCTTTAGGAAGCACTAGATGCTCCAAGGGTGCCACTCTCCTCTTTCTATTTCTCCCATGTGATGCACCCTTCAGGATGCACTACATGCTCCAAGGGTGCCACTCGCCTCTTTCCTTTTTTCTTGCACGACGTACCCTTCAAGATGCACCACGTGCTCCAAGGGTGCCACTTGCCTCTTGATTGACTTGATAGACTTCAAAAACCCTTGGAGTCAATACTCCTCCAGGTGATCTTGTGGGAGACTAAGGGACTCTAAGGAATAAGGCCCTTTCCTTATTGTGCACCCCTTAGAATCATCATGAGGGACTATCACAGTCTTCACTCACGGAAATGTGGGTCCTCTCGAACTAGGTAATCATTAACCTATAGTTTGAGCCACGGTGGGAGTGCTAGTAGGCTGTGGTAGGGCTGTTGTCCACACCTCTCCCTCAACATCTCTCGTAGTCATGCATGACCCCTCTACTCCACATGTGAGTCTAGTCGACAAGCTATCATCATCCTGCATCATCAACGAATAATGTCAGAAATATATCCATAATCATATAAGTTAATCAGATGCACTAATATCACATATAAAACAATCAAAATCAAATAGTTCACTCCCCAACTTGATCTAGAGTCCAAGGGGTTCCATCGATGCCTTTGCATCCTCGAGGTCCAAAATTCTGCACACTCAGTAAAACTGAGTCAATAGCACCTGTCTATGTCAATGCAGCGAAACAATATGTCATCAACCCATAACAACTCATAATCAAAATCAAATGCTTAATAGTATAATAATCTATATCAATTGCGAGCAAGTGTCCTCAAAGGATAAGTTCACTCAGTGTGTGCAAGAGCGGGATGTTACAGAACATGTGAACTTGACCATAAAGTTTTACCAAAATCAAGAAAAGTATCATAATACAACTAAAATTCCACATGATATTGACAACAACAAGTGTCACGAACAATGATGGGTCTAACAAACCATGGTTTTTGTTGCACAAATGTATTGATGAAAATTTTAACTTCTTTGTGCTCTTCTTTTAACTTATTGAACAATTATATTTCTGTCATTGGAAATATTTGTTTTGGATGTTCTTCATATTATTTTCGTGCTATTCTTCGTCACAACACATCCCTTTTATGTGGTGAGACACAAGATTCTGTCAACCAACAATTACTAGCCAATTCTTTAACATTTTCTGCAAGTCTATCTTTGTATGGTTGTCTAGAAATCATTGTCCAACAAGCCAATTCATCATTTGCATCTATTTGCAATCAAAATTTTCTATTTTTATACAATGTTTTTCTTGACGTTCCCATTGTTTTTTCCCTATGTCATGTAAAATGATCTTTTACATTGCTAGATGAAACAATTGTTGTTTGTATCACTCTACGTGCAACAATGACATATTTTTTTCGATATTTTCCAAAAAAATTTAATACACTACTTATATTGTCAAAGGCATTATGTTTCACCTTTGTATCTTTTGTCTACTTTTGACTACCCAATAATGATGTAGCTTCTTTTAACATTCTTGAATTTATTAGACAGAGTACAAGTTGATCTTTTACTGTTACTGGTTCATCTTTGAAAAAAGTATTATACATATTCTTAGTTCAATATCTTATATAATGGTTATCTTCTTTCTTCCCAAATTTGTCAGTATCAACATTTTCTAATATTTCATCATCGATGTTGATAGATTCTCCTGCATATTTCAATTTAAATTTTATATTAAAAAACAAAACCTGAACATAAATTCACTAAACGATATACAAGTGTTCATCTTGTATTATCTAAATTTATCTCCATAACTATAGGTGCTTTGTCCTATACTTCAATTTCGATTTCAACGTCTTCTGCTCCAATTTCGGTTTCAACATCTTCATCAACGTTATGAGACAAATTTATTTATATTTTCTTAAAAACATCAAATAGTAATTACAATCAATTATATTAAACAATGTTTTAAATTTGATTTTTATACTTTTAATATAGACAATATGTGCATGCATACCTGGTTGGACTTCTTCTTGTTGAAAATCTCTATTTTCATTATCATAGTTTCCGTCTTCAATATTTGAATGTTCTCGTTTATTTCTCCAATAATGCTCTTTCCTTTGATCGTTATGGTGAGTTTCATCTCGAGTGTGATCAAATTTTCTCTTGTGAAAACTTTTGTTTCACATGAGTATAGTTGTCTGTAAAAGTTATGTTCAAAAAAGGTTTCACCTTGAAAAAATGCTCAACATTTATCTTTCAATATATAAATTGTTATTCCAATAAAAAATTGAAAAAACATCAATTACCTTGTTCAACAAAAATGAAGAAGATGTTTTGAAA
>JASDQU010504971.1:28231-60400 GCA_032191745.1 Picea mariana | reverse complement strand
GAGACAAGGAAAGCGTTTACAAGTAAGTATATCATTCTTCCTCTCTTGTCCATTCAACACTCTAGAACTAGGGAAAGAGTAGTATTTTGTCACGGTTTGTTCCAGATCCGGGCGGATCTGTGGAGATTGGTCTGTGTCCGCACTCACGAATTTATCCTTGAACAAATATCTTCTTCTTTAATTATTACCTAATGGTATCTTGATCTGAGATCTATCTTTGAAAATATCCTTGCATCCTTCAATTGATCAAAGAGGTCATCAATCCTTGGTAGAGGATATTTGTTCTTAATAGTCACTTTATTCAATTGTCTGAAGTCAATGCACAATCTTAACGTTCCATCTTTTTTTTTCACAAACAAGACTAGGGAAACCCAAGGTGATACACTTGGGCATATATACCCCTTCTTCAGAAGTTCTTCAAGCTGCATTTGCAACTCCTTCAATTCTGGTGTACTCATCCTGTAAGGAGTCTTTGATATTGGCACTGCTCCAGACATCAAATCTATAGAGAAATCAATGTCTCTCCTTGGGGGTAGTCTTGGTACTTCCTTGAATACATCTTCAAACTCTTTCAGGACTGCATAATTCTCCAAATTTGGTACCTTGTCTTTAGGTGTCTCCTCCATATGAGATGCAAATATTTGACATCCTCTTCCATAACATTTCTTCAGCTGTAATGCTGAAATTTCTATAACGATTATTGCCCTGGGAATTCCCTGCACTTTCTTTTGGTTCCCTTCTTCATCCAAGCAAGTGAATTCTTTGTTATGACAATCCAATAGAGCATGGTGTAGTTCCAACTAATCCATCCCAATTAAACAATCATAGGAACCTAAGGGTAAGATGTTCAAATCTACCCTAGTATTTATTCCATTCATGTCTATGAGGTAGGACTTAACCATCTCATTAATGTTTCTTCTAGCTCCTGTAGCTAGTTGCACCAACCAGGATTTCCCATGCTTGCTTCTTGGTAATTGCAAACTTTCCACCATATTTGGGTCTATATAACTATGGCTATCTCCTGAATCAATTAAAATAGCAAGAGTTTGGTTGTTGATCATACCTTCCACTTCAATCATGTGGGACTGACACTCTACTTGCTTGTTGTCCAGTGATGCATAAATCCTTGGCACATTTCTTCCCATGTCCTCTACTATCTCAGTTCGTTGCACATTGTGAAAAAACTCACCTTTTTCGCCTCTGTGAGGACAATCTCTGAACCTATGGTCTCCTTTACAACCCCAACATTGCATAGGTGGTTGTCTTGGCCCTTGACTCCCTGTGTCAATTGCTCTAGTTTCCTTATGCATTTGCTGCCATTGTGGATTATTTCTGAAGAATGGTGGCTTAGCTCCCTTCTTTCTCTGATCCATCTTGAATTTCTTATTGTCTTCCCAATCCTTTTGGAAAGTTGGTCTTGCTTTCAGTTGGTCATATAAGCATTTAGCTCTTCTTATGGTCTCTTCAATGTCTTCGGATCATCATACTGTATTTTGTCACTGATGAAAAATGGCAATCCACTTAAGTACCATTGAATCTTGACCTTAATGAAAGAGACATATTTCAACAGTTCCAGAAACCTTCTCTCATATTCATCTATGGTCGTACTTCCAATCTTGAGTTCAAAGAACTCTTTCATTTTCTTGTCATAGTATCTCTTGGTCAAGTACTTCTTCTCAAAATACTTCTTGAATTCTCTCCAAGTAACATTTTTCTCTACAATGTGTTGTACTTGCACAAGTTGATCCCACCACATGGAGGCCTTTCCTTTGAGTTGATAGATAACGATTCTACCTTCAACATGAGAAGAATAATTATGCAATTGAAATTACTTCCTCATGCCTAGCAACCATGTTTTAGCATCTTCGTCCTTCTTGTGCTCACCATCAAATGTAGGAGGTTTGATTTTGTTCATTTCTCCTCGCAGTTCATCCACCCCAGATATCTTATACCTTCTGACAGGGGATAGGCTTTATTTGTTGCCTTCTCTCTTATGGGAATGTCTATGGGAATGATGGTGATGTTTACTAGCACTTTTTACTTCTCTCTTCTCCTCTGAAGATTTATGACTCTCAGATCTACTTAAGTCACTCTCCTTAGCCAGTTTCTTCTCTATTTTATTCAAACCTTCCAATAGTTTCATGTTGAAGTCATCCTGCTGCTCTTTGCATTTCATAAGCCTTTCATTATCAACTTTATGGCTTTGGACATCCTTCTGCAAATTCTTAATGGTCTCAGCCATATTTATATATTCATTCCTTTCTTCTCCATGTCTGTTGGAGTTCGTTCCTTCCATGCCCAAATGGACATTCATCCCTCTACTCTTCTTTGGATGACTATAATTCTCCTGTGCCTCTTCCATTCCTACAGACTCTGCACTGGTCTGTCCTGACCGAGTTGTTGTTAATTATGCAAAATGTGTAGCCATCGAAACTTATCAGACTAACCAATCAGGAATTCATGAGAATATGCACCATTTCTATTCAACCTACACATCAACATTATCACTCTCAGTTTCTTGGTGTTACCACCACGACAATTCTAGAGAAGACCCAAGTCTTGAGAACGCTGACACACAGTGCCTTTCTAGATACACTCGTGAAATAAGGTGGTATTGTCGAAACCACTTTTGCTAAGATGCGGTATTACGTGTCTCAACATGTCAAATCCACCACTCGTGGAGCGGGCAATGGCTAGTCAGATCACCCTGCTTCATTCATTTGGTACTTCGCAACCATGTGACGTCAGCTGAATGCTGCCATGTAACAAACTCAAAAGCTAATCATTCAAAATGGATTGTCCGAGCATGGCAACTAAGCGCTCCTTATACGTAATATGTTTGTGCTTCATAAATAGAGTTCTATAATTACTACTCCTCAAGTATGAAAATATCTGTGTATCCATACCCATAGTAATCTTCAAGCTACTTGACTTCCTGCTCTCTGTAGAGACACATTTCGACATCCTCAACCTACGATACATGGACAAATCTAAGTCGAGTGAGACTGGTTATTCGAGCAACATACTAGGATTTCCTGCGACTAAGGAGGAAAGGGTCCTCGCACATCTTCTAGAAACTAAATTTCACACAAAGATGGTTATAGACTCACGATTAAAATTTAGGTTGAATCCCATTATAAAGGATTTATTCATCAATAGGCCAGCCACTAAGAAGAAAAGGAGTAAGCGGCATAAGAAGGAGGAATCTACGGTTGAAGCGACCGAAAGTGTTGGAGAAAATCAATCGGTCTAGTTAGAATCCTTTTTAAAGGTGGAGATCGCTAATATGAAGTAAGACTTCAACTAATATAAGCATGTCTCAATGAATTTTGAACAACTAGTAGTGGAGGTAAAGAGTACCAGAGATGATAGGCCAGTTCTTCAGCAACCCTTTTTACAATAGGCTAACTGTTGTCATCAACCTTTTGTAATTTTGTGATTAATATGATTATATAAATACATAAATGGATTTTAGACTGTTTTATTACAATTTCTATCTAGTGATGTTATGACTCTTGTTTTCTTTTATAAGAGTTTTTCTTGCAATCTTATATTTTATTTTTATCTGTCTAAATCAGAAGAAATTAAAATTCAGAATTCTTTTCAATTAATGCTTCAATGCGGTTATGTGTTTATTTTTCTTTTATTATTATGCAATTTAAACTCATACTCCTTGCCTTCTAAGCAACTTTGCATGCATTAACTTGACCTATTCATTTATATTATCGTGCATAGCAATATTACAATGTAAATGCCTCTCTGCACACCTAAATCGACTGTGCATTTCTTCTTCGTCGTACCGACTACTTACGTGCACTATTCTGGCATTGTGCACCAATATCCAATGCACACAGTTCAATATTGTGCACCAATATTCCACATGCATTTTCATCCTATGCATGCACCATGTCAAGTTTAACATATTCCTTCACGCTCAAATATTTGCGCATACAACTGAATAGACCGCCGCAAAACAACTTATACTCGTACTTATGCATGTAACAACAACAATCCTCTATGTTAAGAAATACTTGTGCACCCCATGTGCACCTTACTATGTGCGTGCTTACTGCGCAAGGTTAATTTCAGCACGTGCATCTACGCATAATAATATTTTGTGCGGCACCACAATTTACCACGCACACTAGCATGCCACAGTTTTTCGTGCGGTACCAAAGTTACCATGAACACCAATATGCCAACCTTTTTCCAAGGACACTCTATCACTCTAATTCTTGTCACATCGAAGTTACTTTTCTGTGAATATTCACTTCGATTGCAATTCTTCTGGCCCATCCAAGCTCAGTGTTGAACTGAGGCTCTGATACCATACTGTAACGAACCCCTCGACCAACCTGAGGCTGGGGTACGCCACTCTAGAGAAACCACTCATGCTCTAATTCCAGTCACTAACATTACCAACCAAGAGGCCGGGACATGCTACTCTAGGGAACGTCTTTCGTTCCCTTACTGCGGATCATATAGTAGCATACCCAGTAGTCAACCACAATATGCCACCTAAATTTACTCTTTAGACTGCATGCAACTAAAACATATACATATAGCACGCTCGCGGAAGATTTACTTCTAAACATAAACAAACCATTACTTTCTGTAACATACGACTTTTATATTAAAATAATAGTGATTACTGATATGCCTCATTTACAGGAAATTACCCATAAGCACACAAGCAACATAGTCACATATATGATAAAATTGTAACATGGGTATGTAAATAACAAAATAGAATAATATCATATATCATACAATTGGTACTTATCTTATAAAGACTATCACCAACTTCTTACAGACTGTCCACGAACCTCCCAACCATAGACTACACTGTTCATCACTCTCAATAGTGAATCACCCTTGAGTTGGGACTGAACTCCACCCAGGGTAAGGGATTCCTATCCAGGATAAGGATCATGGACAATAGGAAAGACTCTATCTCAGGTGCTCACTCAACTAACAACCTACAACCTCTCATTCCCCACATGCTTGTCCCACCCAAGGAAGTGTGCCCCTTCTCTGCTCAACAATCCCTTGACTGCCCACTTCCCTTCCAGGGATTTAGTAACAGGCTGGACCAAAAGTCTTAGAGAACTGTAGCTGCAGTATAGCACCAAACAAAATCAATCCACAACAATTATCTCACCCAGAGAACTTCTCACGGGCTTGACAACCCGCTTCTTCAATCCCGCTCCAAGCTAACCAGGTACACCAACCAAAAGGGATGGGAAAATAGGTTTCAGAAAGGTGGAATGGTTGTCTCTAGGATAACGGAATGTATGAGTGAAAATGGTCATGGAGTCATTGACTGGATAACTGAGTGTGTTTTTGGAATCACTTTGAACTCTCTGTAAAAAAAAATGGTCCCATGGTTGTTTCCCCCTGTTTTCCGCTCGTAAGATCTCCCTCCTGAATCCCCCTCTGGGCTAAGTTTCCCCACGATATGAATGCATGTCCCCAACTTGACACTTTTCATATTGGAAGTTACTTTTGTCCACTTGTCCCCAACTTTAGAACTTAAGATAAACCAATTATCCATACTTTATGTTTTAGGAAATATTAATATAATATTCCTTGACTTTTGGCCCTCCCTTACCCTAACTGGTGAAGTTCAGTCCCCCATTTCTTTTATCGTGGTTGGTCTGCGCTTAGTGATGTATTTTATATTAATCATGAGTCAAGTACAAAGTAGGTTCATTGGACCTTGACATCTAGGCGCGCTGGCCTAATTCCAAGACATAAGCATTCCGGCTTATAATACTGGATCACCAGCCTATAACGCATATTATATACACAAAGGTTCGTTGACCTTAATATCGTGCACAATTTCTTACTGCACGTTGTATCCTCTATATTTAAGGTTGTGTGCACCTTAGTTACTATGTGCATATTCAGAGTGTGCACATTATATCCCTTTACTGCGCAATATATGCGTGCACCATGCCATGAAAGGTGTATTACAAAAATGATGTCTAAACAACTCACTAGCTTAAATATACTTGGATTATATTTACATTTGGGTTCGACCAAGGGATATTACACATGGCACTCCGGGAGTGAGGCTTTCTTAAGTTCTTTAAAGTGTAGGACATGAGGGCCCAATTAGTTCTATTGGAGATTTTAGTCTGAATGTGGGACGTGAATGAACAATTTTTCCATGTTGGGGTCCATACACTCACTTTGGAGATAGACAAAATCTATTTCTTGATCGGTTTATCTCACCATGGATCTCAAGTGTCACTATCAGGAGGTAGGGGAGGGGGTAAGCCAATGGATTACTATTTTTCTAACCACTTCTCAGTCAGTACATAGAAATGTAGAGGTAAGGTGCCCATAAATAACGTCCTTGACTTATCATTTAGGACCATACTCTTCACCATAACCCATGTAGCTGGGAGCATAGCTCCACATATGGCCTTACAGAGCCAGTTTCATTACGCCATCAAGTGCATGGAGCCTTGAGTCTTCAACTGGTGTGAGGGTATCCTCAAGAATATGAAAACACAATTAAAAATGTGCAAGACTGGTCGACTGAAACAATTTGGATATGGATCAATTTTGGTGTCGTTTTTCCTAGAAAGGGTCATACTACTGTGTCTCCAAAATGTGGATTGTGGTGTTCCTTCTCCATGGGATCCTCACATGAGGAGGTGGGTCGAATTGATGGTATTCCATGGTGGTGTCGTAATTGTTACTTATGGACCGAACTTTTTCTAGTGGATGAGAGATCAGCTTATCATGACTGAGGATTACACATATGTCGGGGTTGATTTTTGTGGTGATCTTGACTTGGCACTGCCCGAGGGTTCCCAGTGGTGAGAGATAGGTAAAAAAATCTTTTTCATTATATATTGTTTTTGTCATTTCAATTATGAAATTTTTATGTTATGTATCTGAGACTAATAAAAAATATCTCAAAATGTAGATGTGGCACCTTTCAGACCTCCAGGGTCATCTCCAATCCAGAGACATGGAGAGGGAGGTGTAGTGATAGGTCGAGGAGTAGTGGATGAGGATATTGAGGACATCGAACTCAACCTCGAGGGATTGACTATGGATATCCCTAAAATTACTGTGGATGAATTACCGCGACATTACCAACTCCATACTGTGTTAGAAAAATAGGATCGTGAAGCAATAAAATCAAACAAATGTGGAAATAAAACATAGAATATGCACAATACAATAGAGACAAATATATACATGGTTCACCCAGTGTGGGCTATGCCCACCAGAGAAATTTCTAGGTCCTTCCTTTATTATTATCCAACAAATGAAGGGATACAACCTACAACACACTTGTTGTAACTTCCTCTTCTTTCTCTCACATTCTCCTCTCTCAGAATACAATATTCGCAATGATACATAGTCGCAATACATTTCCCTCATAAAAGAGGGTTGCCTTCTAGGGAAAAAAACACTAACATAAATTCTACCGTCAGATCTGCAACCTTATAATGAACAATCTAGATTTACAATTCAATTACAATATACATTTACAAGGAAAATTTTCCTTCGGGGGCTCGCTTACCCCTGAACACCGCAAAGGGGGTAACCCCCTTTGCACACCCCTGTATGGAGGAGTGTACATTATTCCGAGGTGTAAATTCTACATGGGGTATAAACATGGCTAAAAACAAAGACCTCTGAATCAAGAAGATAATCAGGCTCCACAACCAAAAATCTCCCACTCAGAGACTGATCTCAACAACTCCACCACTGTTGTATCTGCTAGACTATGAACCTTCTTGGACCTGGAAAATTTCTCATCTTCATCTTCATTCTTGAATACCAACTGAAACTGAGAAGGAACTTAGTTTCTCCCTAGTTACTCCCTTTGTTAACATGTATGAAGGATTTTTCCTAGTGTGTATCTTTTCCAACTTCAAATGTCCATCTTCTAAGAAAGATCATATGAAATGGTACCTAAGTTTTATATGCTTATTATTCAAATGGAAGGCTAAGTTATTTGCAATATGAATGGAACTCTCACTGTCACAATACAACCTGTTATTCTCCTGCTTCTTTCCCAATTCCTCCATAAACCTCTGTAACCAAATCATTTCTTTACTAGCCTCTGTAGCAACAACATACTTTTCTTCTATTGTTGAAAGTGCAACAACCTTTTGGAGTTTCAAAATACAACTTACTGGTGTTCCACCTATAGTAAAAACATACCCTTTGGTACTCCTCGTGCTATCTTTATCAACTGACGTATCTGAATCAACATATCCCTTTAGAATAATGTTTGAACCTTCAAAACATAATTCATGAGTAGTAGTACCTCTCAAATTATTGAGAATCCACTTTACTTCCTCCCAATGTTCTTTACTTGGATTGTTCATATACCAACTCACAACTCCCACTGCATGTGCAATATCTGGTCTTATGAAAACCATCACATAAATCAAGTTGATAGCTGTTGATGAATAAGGGACCCTAGACATGTATTCTATCTCCTCCTATGTCTTGAGACACATTTCCTTAGTTAATTTGAAATGGCTAGCCGAAGGTGTACTAACTGGTTTTGCATTCTTCATTCTAAACCTCTCCAACACCTTCTCTATTTACTCACCCTGAGACAATGTCAATTTTTTATTTTTCCCATCTCTTGTTATTCTCATACCAAGGATTTTCTTTGCAACACCCAAATCCTTCATCGCAAATGAATTAGATAATTTCTTCTTGAGCACATTTATATCCTACATATTAGACCCTGCAACAAGCATGTCATCTACATACAACCTACATAAACATAGTGATCAGAATGACATCTACTATAACATTGTTATGTCATCAACCTGTCAAAATTCAAATACCACTGCCTTGGAGCTTTCTTTAGCCATACAATCTCTTCTTCAACCTGCATACCAAATTCTCCTTTCCTTTGACCTCATACCCCTATGGTTGTTGCATATAAATATGTTCCTCCAAATCCCCATGGAGAAAATATGTTCTTACATCTAACTGTTCAAGGTGAAAATCTTCTACTGCCATAAGAGTTAAAATAGTCCTAATTGAATTCATTTTAACAACAAGAGAAAATATTTCATCAAAATCTATACCTTTCTTTTGTGCAAACCCCTTTACAACAAGTATAACCTTGTACCACTCTTTTCCTCCATCTTCTTCCTTCAACTTCTAAACCCATTTATTATGAAATTATCTTTTTCTTGTAGGCAACTGAACCAAGTCCCAAGTCTGGTTATTTACCAAGGAATCCATTTCCACTTTCATGCCTTTCTCCCACTTCTTTTTGGTGTCTACCTGCATTGCCTCTTCATAACATTTTGGTTCACTAGAATCAGTCAACAATAAATAATACAATGAAGGAGAATATCGTTCAGGGAGTCTAATTAACCTGGTAGATCTTCTAACAACACTTGCAGGAGTTTGAGGTACCTGTTGATCCTATTACTATACATTATGATTTTCTAGGACCTTTGGAATTTCCTTTTTAGTGATCTCATCAAGCACTATGTATTCTAGTTTTTCTTTTTCCCATTTCTTTCCCTACAACTAATCTTTGTACATGACCTTCTCATTGAATATGACATATCTACACCTAATGATTTTTTTATTTTCATAATCCCATAAGCGATAACCAAAATCATTAACATCGTATCCAATAAAGGTACACTTCTTGGATTTTGCCTCAAGCTTTGTTCTATTTTCTTTATCAATATGGAAACATTATTCAAAACCGAAAGTCTTCAAACAAGAATAGTTTACCTTTTTACCTGTCCATGCCTCCTCTTGAATTTTACCATCCAAAGAGCTTGAAGGTCCTTTATTTATTAAGTAAACAACAATATCTACAACATCTGCCCAGAACTGTAAGGGAAAGCCAACATGCAATCTCATACTCCTTGCACGCTCCATGATTGTCCTGTTCATCCTTTCTAACACACCATTTTCTTCTAGTCTTCCTAGAACTATCTTCTTCTATGAATCCCATGGTATGAACATTAATAATCAACCTCCTTGTTGCAATATTGACCTCCATTGTCTAATCTAAGACACTTCAAACTTTTTCATGTCTCATTCTCAACCAAATATTTCCATTTCTTAAAAGTATAAAAAACATCAGATTTTTGTCGAATGCAATAAACCCAAGTTTTTCTTNGTTTTCCATAAACACAATGCTCACATAAATCCAAATCAATTTGTTTAAGATTTCACAACAAATTTATTTTGTGAAGTATCTACATCCCCTTCTCACTCATGTGTCCAAGCCTATGATGCCATAGTGTTGTATCCACTCCTGTATAAGTTAAAGAGATAGAAGAGTTAGTGTTACTAGTACATAGATACAATGTACCTACCTTCTCTACTTTTCCTATCACCAATGATCCTTTGGTGACCTTCCACACCTTATCTGTAAATATGGATATACAACCTTCACTTTCCAATGGCCCTGTTGAAATTAGATTTTTCCTTAGATCTAGAACATGTATTACCTCTTTCAACAACCATTGGTTTCCATTTCTTTGCTTTATTTTTACCTTTCCCATTCCAACAATTTTGTATGGTGCATCATCACCCATATGAACCTATCCAAAATCAACTTGAACATAATCTAGAAAATGTTTCCTATGGGGTGTGGCATGAAATGAATCCCCTAAATATACTACCCAATACTCAGAAATATTATCTATAGAAAGAATCAAAGCATCTTGTAAGACATCACCTGTTACATTTGCTTCCTAATTTTTCTCCCATTGTCCATCTCTTTGTTTCTTTGGATCTCTACAGTCTTTCTTCAGAGGTCCTTTCTTCCCACAACTTCATCACTCTATCTTTCCAAATCTGGATTTGGATCTTCCCTTCCTAGAATTCCTGCGGTTCCATGATCCCTTTCCTCTATCCTTTTGTCTTCCCCTGTTCTCCATGTTTAACACATTACCTGATGTTTCACTTGTGCTTTTACATCACATTTCCTCGCTAAGGATAACACCAAGAACATCTTCAAATTTTAAACTATTTGAACTAGAGATAGAGTTACTTACAACCATGAACAAACCGTTCTAGCTTTTTGGTAATGAGCGCAAGATTAGAAGAGCCCTCAACTCATCATAAAAGTCCACTTTTACAGAACTTAGTTGATTAGTAACCATATTAAATTCATTTAAATGATCTGCAATAGAACCACCTTCTGACATATTCATATTAAATAATCTCTTCATTAGAAATACCTTATTAGACGTTGAGGGTTTTTCATACAGTTTAGCCAATGTGTCCATCAATTCCTTCATTGTCTTTTCTTTTGAAATATTGAAAGCCATTGATGCTTCCAGGCTCATCCGTATTGTTCCTAGTGTCTTTATTTTAAGAACCTCCCATTCTTTGTCCTTCATGGCCATCGACTTCTTTTCTATTCCACCCAATGGTAGAAATAGATCCTGCTGATATAAATAATATTCCATCTGCATTTTCCATAAATGGTAGTTTTTTCCGTTAAATTTCTCAACCTTAAACTTTCCATATTCTTCCATTTCTCCCACTCAAACCAGGAACCCTCTTTTCCTGAGAGTTACCTTGTTCTCTAATACCAGTTGCTAGAAAAAAAAGATCGTAGAGCAGTAAAATCAAACAAATGTGGAAATAAAACACAAAAGATACACAATACAATAGAGACACATATATACGTGGTTCGCCTAATGTGGGCTACATCCACCAGATAAATTGATAGTTCCTTTCTTTATTATTATCCCACAAATGAAAGGATACAGCCTACAACACACCCGTTGTAACTTCCTCTTCTTTCTCTCACACTCTCCTCTCTCAGAATACAATATTCACAATGATGCATAGATGCAATACATTTCCCTCATAAAAGAGGGTTTCCTTATAGGGGAAAAAAACCTAACATAATTTCTACTATCATATATGTGACCTTATAATGAACGATCTATATTTACAATGAAATTACAAAATACATTTACAAGGAAATTTTTCCTTCAGGGGCTTTTTCCCCGAACCCCCGCTAGGGGCCCGCTTGCCCCTAGACCCCACAGAGGGGGTAACCCCCCTCTACACTCCTCAACGTGGAGGAGTGTACGTTCTTCTACGGTATAAATTCTACATGGGGTATAAACATGGCTAAAAACAAAGACCTCTGAATCAGGAAGATAATTAGGCTCCACAACCAACATATTGTTGGTGTTTCAACATCTATTGGTCGACTGCTCCATCGTGTAGCATAGGAAGTTGTTTGTTATCATGAGAAACATCCATGATATATATGTATATGAATCCATGTGATTCAATATTTTGGTCTCATGACACACCTTTTTTTTAACTTTTTTCATTATAATACAACACTTATGCCGACTTACTTGTCTTTATGTGTTTGTGTTTGGATTTATAAATTACGCAAATGTCGATCTAAACCATAATTGGATAAATCATCTATTAATGTATTTATATATCTAGGAATGTGTTGATATTCAATGTAATCCAAATTCCTTTCCAAGAGGCGAATTCTCAAGTATACCCATAATAGTGTAGGACTTCTAATGGAATAGATGTTATTTAATTGTAGCTCCACGAGTTGAGAATCAAGTCTTACAATTAAATGAAGGATTCCAGGTGAAATTGTGTCAGTTAATAACTTCATGAATGCACTATATTCTGCAATAGTTTTAGTTTCATGACCAAGGAAAATACCATGTAGAGTGATCAACTCATTTGTAGGTGCATAGATTTACCACACATAAGAAGTGATATTTTGAGTATTGCAACTAGCACCATCAACAAAGCCAATATAAGGTAGCGATAACGCTGACATATGGAGACCAAGAAGAAGGAAAGGCAAGCAGTTTAAGGGAATAAAAAGACACAACAAAAAGAACACTGGAATATGATACATTAGAGTACAAATAACTCATGCGAAACATTTTAAGCATAGTACTTCTTTAAGTCAATCCCATTTCTAGGTTCACCCAAAGGAATTACATCATAATCAACCAAATCATAAGCCCCTTTCTCTAACACTCATTGAATGATATAAGGACCAAGCCACATGGGCTCGAATTTACCTTCCCCCAACAAATCATGATCTTGGTCATAAAGGAGAACCAAATCGCCTTCAGAAAAAACACGAGGTTTAACATGTTTGTCATATTGAGCCTTGACATGTTTCTTCTGGGTTTCTATTACTAACACAACATCACGACGAGTCTCATCTAATTGCATTAAATAAAATAGATGTTCTTCTTCGGCTGTGGTGTTGGGGAGAAGTTCAAAGGCTAGCTTCATAGACATAATTTCACATTCAATTAACAATATGACTTCGATACCATACACTAATTGGAAAGGTGTGAAACCCATAGCATATTTAACTAATGTCTGATAGGCCCATAATGCTAAAAAAATCATTGTATGCCAACTTGACTTATGAATCCCTAACATCCTTCGAAGCCTAGTGGTTAAGACTTTGTTGATTTCTTAAACTTGGCCATTGGCTAGTGGATAATAAGGGGTTGAGTTTTCATGCTGTAAAACGAACTTATCGGTAAGCTCAGACATCATAAAATTGTGAAAATGGGTGTCATGGTCAGTGACGATAGCTTGAGGGACACCAAACCTAGTGATGATATGATTGAATATGAATAGTGTTGCATCTTTCTTAGTGTTATCGAATGTAGGCATCGCCTCGACCCACTTAGTGAAATAATCTACAACTATAATGATGTATCCATGCTCCTTGACCGAGTGAGGGTAACATGTCATGAATTCAATATCCCATTTAGATAATGGACCAACAAAAACTACAAGATAGAGAGGAGCAGGATGAGATTGAATCTTATTATTATAGGTTTTATAAGCATAACACTTCTGAACTGCGAGAATGCAATCCTTGAAAAGAGAAGGCCAGAAGTAACCATCTCATAGGATCTCTTAGGTAGTGGCATACCTAGACATATGACCACCACATGCTCCAGAATGACAATCATTGAGTTCTTTCTCAGCTTCATCATATGTCAGACATCGTTGAAACACAGAGTCAATACCACGACGGTAAAGGGTATCACCAAGAATAATATATTGACGAGCTTGATACCTAATACGAAAATGATCTACATGAGATATATTAGGCCGTAAAGTTTGGGTTTGTAGATAAATGATAATGTATCCATACCAGATATCGTCTAAACTAATCAGAAAGAGAGATTCATTAGGAAAATAATCGTCTGCCACATGTTTTGTATCAGTGGAGGGAAGGTCACATATCAACTCAGCAAAGAACAAATATTTCTTTGAATTGGATTTCACAAACTCCAAATCAAACTCCTAGAGAATCACAATCCATTTGGAGTATTTTCCCCCTAGAAATTGTCATGTAAGAATATGTTGCATAGGGTTGTAATCAGAAATAATCATGGTTTTGTGCAATAAGATATAGTGACAAAAACGCCAGACAACTTGAACAACCACTAAGGCCAATTTATCCACATGAATGTATTTGATTTCGGTGGTCATAAGACTCTGACTTAAATAGTAAATGACATGTTCGTTGTGCGAATCATCCTCTTGGACTAGAACCATGGCGATGGTATGATCTGAAGAAGCCAAATATAGGAAGTAATCTCGATTATAATCGATGGGAAATAATAGTGGTGTGCGGGTTAATGAAAGTTTCAAAGAATCAAATGCTTTGTTGGTGGTGTTGTCCCACACAAAATCATGACCCTTATTAAGAAGTCAAGTGAAACCTTTCATTAGTTTGACATAGTTAGGAATGAATCGTCATGTTGAGCGCTCAACACACCCTAAAAATTTTTGAAAATTTTTCTCTATTTGGGTACCACTTGTTTTCTTTTATTCTTTCTAAGTTGAGTCTATTGTGTAGGGATCATTAAGTTTTGTTTCCATGTCTTATCATTCATCACATTCGAATTTATTTAGACCTGTCAAATTGAAACCTTTTTTTATCTAAAAAGAACCTAGCATTTTAACTAAGAATTCATAACTAAAATTATGCCCCATGCACCTATTTTTGGCTTCGATGAAATCCAAGAAGAAAAAATGATCACGTAGTGAAAATAATCTCAGATCACCAATGCATCATTGGCATCTAAAAAAACTGAAGGAGGATTGCATTGGTTTTTCACAAAGAGGATTCAGGAAATGGTTCATATTCCATCGGCATCGGCGGAATATGAGAGGAATAAACATTGACATGGGCTATGAAGAACCTTCGATGACTGATTAAGTATGCATTTTTTTGGGTCGGTGAAATATAAAAGATTTAAATCATGGAAAAATTTTGTGTTGACACATCGCCAATCACCGATCACTGATGCATGTTCGACATAGACAAGTTTTGAGGGGGTTAATCTAGGGACACTTGTTTAAACATATCATCAATCGATGATCCATGACACTTTTTCAGCATCGGTAGGGTAGGACCTATTTGTTAAAACTCTTATCTAACAAAAATCCTCGATTCTAAATAAAATCTTAAATGAAGAAGTCAATTTCAAATGCCACGTGTCTTTGATGCGTAGGCATTTTGTATGACCTAGTTTCATCCTGAGTCACCTTAGGTTTCCCCATGTCCTAGTCACACTTCCAGGTTAGCATTTCCACATCAACACTATATGACAAGATGGATCAACATCAAATATTTTTCCATGAGATATAAACAAACATTGTCTAAAGAAAAGTGTTGACTCCCGATCCACCCATTTAAATTAGCAGAATGATGGAATGTTTTCAGCACAAAATAAGGTTGGATTCTTCCATTTAATAGGCCAATTAATATTTTTCTCCGCATATGTTTCTACCCCATGCACAGATCAAATAATAAGAATTTGAAATCATTTATGAACCACAATGTACCCTGCTCCTGCATCGCCAACCTACAACTGCATTTAATCTTGATCATAATGCAGACCTGGCGAAAGATTTTGTAGAACCGCACTTACACCTCGAATTGATGAATTGATGTGACAAGATAAGTATTTTGTACGTTTAAATCACTAAGATAGTTTCTAACCCCAACATTATTCACACAAGTTTCTCATTTCTATAGCAGTTGAAGAAGAGAAAAGAGTGTCTCAAGAGTTTCACTTGATTCTCAGAATTTCAAAACCAAGTTAAGCTAGTGCGAAGAATATGTATGTGTTAATTTTATCATTTTTGCGGTCACATATTATTTATATACCAATATTATCTTTGCAACATGGTGTCTAACTCTACTCTCTTTGCATAAAAATGTCTCCAAGGAAGCCAACGACCAGACGCTCGCCAAGGGCATCGAAATTTAAGGAAGCAGAGGTCGGTGAAGGATCTTGTCCCAGTGCTGTGAGGCAGTTGGAATTTTCTACTAGAGAGGAACCGATCATCAAAACGTCAAATAAGAAGGCATTTTCTTAGCCCCCTTCTTTTGGTGATACAGAAGTGTTGGCATCCATATATTTGTGTCATTTTCATCAATATTTAAAACACAATTTTGAAGAAATAAAAATTTTAAATAGCTACCTCTTTGTGTCTATGAAGACTTCAATTATGATTTATGTTTTGAAAATATCGCTTGATTGGTTGTGTGTTTTTGAATTCATTTATTTCAGTAAATACCTCATTCATTCTTGTTTCAATTTCATGACTATTTAAGCATGAAATTGAAACAAGATTGGTCTAAACACATCATAAAGATTCTAAAGATTCTCCTAGTGGAATTGCATGAGTACTTTAAAAGAACACCTAATAATCTTAAGAACCTTAAAGGGTATTGAGATTATCATTTTGTGAATTGTTTCTTTAACATTAGTATACAAGTTGATCACCTTTGGGGTATGCCTTAATTGTTTTATTCATTTGGAGTTTTGATTATCACCTACCACCTCCATGATCGCTCATGAAACTAAAATTTGATATAAATTTGAAATATGAATGCTATCCCCTATTGTCATGTCATAATCTAATCGTTGTTGTACAGGACTGCCAAACATGCTTTGAAACAATTACACCCTCATCCTGCTGGCTTAAGCTCACATTCATTGCCTCGGTGGTGGTGCTTTGTTTTTGGGGTTAGGTTGTCAATAAAGGAGGTGGTTTTCAATTACACATGTCCTCTGGTTCAATATTCAATCAACATCCTGAGTGGTGGTTATGGTGGCCTTCTTCCGAAGCCTTAGTTATCGGGTCACCTCTGAAAATGCAGAAATTATCATTCATATCGGGTGGCTTCAAACACAGGCCCCTCTTTTCTACACCTGTTGGTATATTGTGACCAAGTTTATAGCCCCTGTGGTAAGGACAGATCTGAATGGCTCACAAGCCTTGATCTCCCATGATGACGATGTGGATGATATCATGGTTTTTGGGTGGGTTTAAGTTCATATAGTCATTCAAGGGTTTTAACCTCAAATTCGCTCAAGCGTTTGCACAAAACTTCAATGGTACTCGGGCCAAAATAGGCGATTTACAATTGCAATTCAGTGAAGAATCAATTGTAGAAGCCACAAGCTTGTCTCGAGAAGGAGATTGTTGGTTCAAGAATCTAAAATTCGAAGGTATCCCTTGTCACCTATTAATGGTTTCCAAGAAGTCATGTTACGATGTCAAAGATACACCCATATTTTTGTTTAAACCTCGATGGCACGGTTTACTGTTAATAATCAAGAAATCTGTCACCTGTGAGGGACGATATGGATTAGTATTTTTGTTTCATATTCACTTGTTAATGGTTTTCTTAGGGTTTGGTTTAAACATGTCGTTTTACCTGCTTAAAAGCCTTCAAAAGATGGCTCTATTTTACCAGAGGTAAAACCATAATGCATAGTATAGTCTCTTTCATCATGGCCTCATTCGAATCTTGGTCATTTCCCAATTGTCAAAGATTGGGGATAACTAGAAAATTTTCGTGGATAGGAATGGTTTCACTCCACTCACACCTGAAGCTGTAATCAACTCACCCTTGCATTTTTACGAGCCCACTATCCCTTTCCCATCGACCCATTCCTTGCGAGAGCTTCATGTCGAATTGCAAGAGGACCTTGTGTCATTTACCAAAATCCCTGTTGATTTGCACAAATCAAATAGAGGCACACACCAGAGGTGCGATTTCATTCCTAAAATATCCTTAGAGGATGTTTTGGATAAATTAAAGGGAAAGCTCTTTGTTATTCCTAATCCTGGGCAAGATGTGGTTGATAAAAATAAAATTAAAAACAAGAAATAGGGAAAACATAAAACACAATGGGTTCTGGATATTGATTTCAAGAACAAAAGGAGCGGTCAAATCCTTTCTAGAATGGTCAGAAATCGACATCACAGTCGCGAAAATCCTATCCCTATTATTGATGTTGAAGACCGGATCTTTGTTGATGATATCGGTGTTGATTTACCCCAATATGATTTTGTGTCTAATTTGCCTCCTTTTTTAAAGGAACGAGAAGGTTTCTCGGGTATTCAGTATGATCTAAAAAGGATTATGGAACGTAGTGAACCTCTTACTACAAATCAAACTTGTCCATTTTCAAATCTGGAACCGGTTTATTGTGAAAGTTGTTTTGACTAGATCCAAAGATACTATCGAGACATCCCTTACCTACAGTCTTAGTTGAATCAAGTCATCACTCGGAACTCAGTTCTTGAGAAGGAAAATGATGATGTCGAAGCTTGCATCCGATCGAATTCACACAAAGCCAACAAACGTTTTAAGAAATCGGGAGATGTGATTATAAAAAACTCCACTAGTTTCAATGCTATTATAAATTCAGATCTGTTTGATGTTTCTCTTTCAAATTCCTAACTAGTAAATACTTTTCTTGTAATTCACGATTGGATTTTGTTTGGATAATAAATGAATTCGTTTTGATTTTGTTTTTATTTAGACCAGCTACAGAATCAAATATTATGTAGCTTGTCTTTTAAATTTATTTATTTGATTATTGTCTAATTTAGATTTCATTTTCTTTGTCTCAGGTGAACAATAGGTTAATGTGCAACGATTAATGGAATGAGTCAAAAGTTGGGCATATAATGGACTTGTAAATTTCATTTTTGAAAAAAAATGTTTTCATGATGTAACTATTTTGGATTATAAGATTTCAACAAAATTATCTTTATGGTTAATTTGTTTTAGTAAAATCTTTTTAAAGAATATCTATCTCTATCTTGCATGATATGAGGAGCAGACTAGGAACTAGTTTAAATAACACTTCTTTCCCAGTGATGAAGGCAATTCCTTTAGGACCATATGATGGACTTATTTTTCTAAAACTATACGGGATACAATTTACTCTTTGGCTTTCATCCTTTTGTAGACTATGCAATGTTATCATTGTTTCTCATGTAATTTCTGTATGTGAAATTTTATTTGCAATGAACTAGCTTTAGACTGTTCTGCATAAAAAAAAAATCATGTTATGTTTTTCTCTATGTGGTTGATTTTATTTTGGTTATGTTGATACCTTTGATTGATCGTCTATCTATGCATTTTGATTTTAGATCTAATGTTGGGTAGTTGGTAACACCATCTGTTGAGTATTGGATTTTATTTCATTTTCAGTTATTGGACATTTTAAAGTCGCATGAGATAAAATCAATTTGTCTTTCTGTCATCATGGACTTGTTCTGGAATATAAAATACTTCCTTGAGTTTTTTCAGGAAGTATGGTTCTTTCTTTTGTCGTAGATTTATACTTGAAACGGTTTAAGTGGAGCTTATACAAATACAGAGAGATGAATCTAGCTTAGTATTATTGACCAACGTAAGGTTAGTTAGTTTATTATTTATTTAATTTATTGATTTGTGAATGAATAATGATTTCATAAATTTAAACGTTGAATTCTTTTTCCATTATCGTTATATCATTTACAATCTTATTCACTCGTTGTTTATTAGTTTGTCAATTATAGTACAAAAACACTTTCCTATATATTTCATCTTATTTTGATCCATTATTTGAAAACAATCATTTTCATGAGGTTTTATTTAAACTTTGTAATTGTATATATCTATTGTATATAATACCACTATTAGTCAAGAAATCGTATTAATGTGTTGATTGATAGATTTGTACCTTTTAGTTAGTTTACATCTTTTAGTTATTTTAGGATCCTAGCTGGCTAACGGAGCCATAAAACTCATCAGGGTAGATTATCCCAAATGGCTTGGGTTAAATAGACAACTTCAGTCTGGATATTCCCTTCTCATTGATGGTGTGTCATAAACACCCATCAACAAGAAGAAACCACCGGGTCAAATATAATGCTCTTGCAATTGGGAGATTTGTTCAATAGAATTAACCGGGAAGATTACCTGGAATTTATTCCCCCCATCGACCCGAATGTAAGGGCACTTGACGAACAAGTTTTTCCAAACATTTGGCGATCATGCCTGCATATGGTAGCCTTTCGAACCTCAGTCTTTCCCTGTATTGAGACTCTAGGGTGGATAATCGATCATACAAACATGATGAAGTGGCTAATCAATGATGATAATGGCGGATGTGTTGGTGTTTTTCGCCTGGTAGAGGTCCAAAAATATTACAAGATCAGGGACCTGAAGGAGTGGTTAAACACAGATTTTATAGTGAAGTTATATGAGTTCCATGATACTACCCGATTAATGGCCTCCTGGTGGAATGAAGATGAAAAATTCACAAACTGGAGCAACGATTGGTACGGGACAACAAATCTAAGGGAGCCATACATCTATTTAATGGCTCTAACATGCCGATTGTATGGGGAGAGAGATTTTGCTAAGTTCTTAGAGGCATGGATTCCCCTGGCATACACTGTGACGATCTTCAGGAGTAGCTTCAACTAGGGTGCAATCATCTCTAAGAAATTGAGCACCGGGATATTTCAGGCTCAGACATCAAAGGATGGAGAAGCACCCTCTTTTCACATGGATTCATATCTAATAGATGTGATTTGTGCAAGGAATGTCTTCTTCGACATGAATCTAAGATGGCATGTTTCCGAGATACCTGTACATGTCTACTTCAAAATCCTATGGGAAAACACGTACAAAAAATATTATGCTCTCATTTGTGATGAATTCATAGCTCATGTCTATTTTATTATTTTCAAGAAAGAGTTCCCAAGACTGTCTATAGCGGCCAAGAAAATGACTTAAAAAGTAGGCCATTGGTACCTAGATGAAACCAAAACTTATATCAGGGTGTTCAGGGCCACCGACGCATCACATTTACTCCCCTCTGACATCCCATAATGACTCGTCGTAGGAGAAATCTGTTACCATACCATCCTACGAGACTATAATTCCACTTTGGTTAAAGACACGAAATGAGCATTCATACCCTATGGTTTCCATGTAGGGTTTTTCATAGTGAAGGATAATGCGCAGGAAAAACAAGAGGGTTTGAGCCAACTCGAATACAAGTTCCCAACAGGTTGATTTCACAAACATGACCCTAAAGGCCTAGTTCTTCAACATGCATCACAAGTCTCTTCCTGTTGGCCATACGCACATGATAAGTTTGAAGATGATATCTTTACATAATGTGATCATGACTGGGAGGAGGTACCACAGAGAAAAGCTAACCCAAATATGACTAGCTTCAAAACTATGAGTATGGATGAGCAAGTCAAAATGATAAAATAGATGGATCAAGAAGACCTCATGGTTAAATAAGGAAACAGAGTAGTAGAATCCATAGAGGCACAAAAGAGGGGGATGTTGTTATTAGAATAATCCCAAAGAGTCATCCAACAGTTAGAAAATGATCCTCAACTATTAGAACCTATGAGGATCACCCCGGCTGACCCAATCAACATCAAAGAGGAGCTAAATGGATTAGAATCAACCCCATACGGGGAAAACGTCAATCGAGAAAAACCTAGAGTTCTGTCACCATAGGCCATATCACCGATGACTATTACAACCTAGCATGAGATTCCAAGAACACTAGGTGAAACAGGTGTGCCTAATACCCTCTTTGATCTAATTACTATCTATGATGATGAAGAGAGCTTATAGGTCTCGGTTATAACTCCGGTACCAATTACAGAGGAGAAAAAACCAAGGTGAACATCTTCTCCAACTCACGATGCATCAATTCCAAAACCCCTACGGGGTGACCATGAGGCCAAGAGTACCTTACACATTGAATTTCTCAATGTATTGGGGATCCCAGAAGACAACTCCAGGAATGAGCTAGGTTTTGGTGAAGAAGAAGAGGAATCGCAACAACTAGATATCGACACCTCAATAGTCGATCACCAACTAAGTATTGAGCCTGTGACTATCTCTCCAATTAAGGCCGATACCTCACTAGCCAATGAACACCAGACGAAGTTCAATCCATTAGACCATACAAAATATTCCCCTATCAAAGAAGTACAAGAGCTGGCCCTAGAGAAAATATATACGGCAGGAAGCCTAGGAAACACTCTAAACTGGGGAAACCAAAAAATCCTTGAGCCCATGGATGAGGTCGTTGATACACATGCGATTTATTATGAAAGGAAGAGGAAAGCCATAATGAGGAGAAAAACCAAGAAAAGGAGGCTTACGCTAGATAGCATGATTCTCATCACCATAGAAGAGAAGTTTCTCAACATAGAAAATGTGAAGACATATGAGCTAATAGGCGCAAGGATGGCTATCACTGATGCCACGCTAGATCAAGAAAAGTGATGTGAAAATGAATTGGCCATCGCAAATAAGGAGCTATACCATCTGCACCATCTAGTGAAATATTACCAAGACTCCACGCAAGCAATAGTTTTTCTGAAGAGTGAATTCTGAGATGCATATGTAGAATTCATGAGCGGAAGATATCTCTTCACTGCATGTGTATCCGATTTTCAAGAAGACACTATCATGGCATTGGAAAAATGTAAAGACATGGATATATGGTATGAAAAGGAATACCAAGATGTGGAAAGAATTAATTACATCAACGTAGTATAGAAGGTCCGAGACACGGACGAGCATGGAATCTGAGTTTTGATGGATAGCAACATCTCCCAGATTAGGAAGGTAGCCAAATATTGGGTAAGTATAGCCCATGAACCTTATCAAGAGATACAAAAGAGGTGGGCCGAGTGTGAAAGAATTTGGGAAAATATCAATCAGGAGATGAAAGGCATTGGCCTCCCAGAGATCAGCACACTCGAAGACTTTGTCAACTTGCATGACATAGTCAAATGACATGTAGAATAGGAATCAACATGGGAATTAGATATCGCGCAAGTGGTGAGTATGACATCGAGTCAGGTACAAAATTTTATGGAACATCCAATCAAGTATCGTGTAGTTCTGTAGTGTTTAAGTGCCAAAGTCATCAAATATAGAGAACAGGCAATAGAGATGAAGGAAACCCTTTCAGCCCTGATGGACTAGCACAAATTCCTATATGCTAACATATGCGAGGATATCTTCGTCAAGTGGTTAGAATACGAGAAGAGTCATCCACTTTAGTAGAGCCACTAGATGATCTCAAGAGAACAAAGAGATAAAGTGCCACATGTCACTCTTTTGCTTTACTTAACACAAAAATTTAGCAACTATTTTAAGTTAGTGATTCTTTATAAATAGGAGGATTGACCTTTTAGAAAGGGTCGATGGTTATGGGAAAGGATCCTCTTTTTTTAGAATTGTAAAGAATTTTTTCTGAGCAACTTTAATTAAGAAGTTTTGTTTAGAACTAGAGACAAAACTTTGTTTTTCTTTATCAAAGGCATTATGTGATCGGATTGAGGAGGAAATACTTCCATCTTTTAATTTAGTAGTTGATGTTGTAATGAGTAAGAGTTTCTGAATCTATTGATAAACTATATTTTTCAATACTTTAACAGTTCTTTTGTTCTAAATGTTGAAAAGAAAATCATTGTGTTAATATGTGAATTATGGTAGATCTAAGGAAACTATTTTTTTTGCACTTATCTTATCTCATGCATATTTTATTTCCATAATTGTATCTCAATTAGTGTTGAAATACCAACAAGTTAACATATTATTACTAGACTTGTATTAGGTGTGAATATGGCACAGACCCCCTAGCTCGGCAGGGTCCGCTTGACCTTCTGATCACTGGATCATTCAAATATACGAGCTGGAGGAGCTCTTTGATTCCCCAATAGAATCTTGTTATCTGATCCATAGGCCCTAAAGAAACTAAACTCGCACAAACAAGCACCTGGCACAAGCTTCCCCCATGTGACCAGAGGTTGTGACCACATGGCTATCAAAATGTGCTTCGCATTTTGGGACCTTAGGTGTTATACATACAACCCACCCGAATATCTTGAGCCCCGATATCTTGATTTCTAATTCCTCCCTAAGACCAGATTTTACGGTCCTGCACTCTCCTCGATCGACGATTGCAATCGTATCATGGTTTCATGTGTCAGGGAAATGAACGTGAGTCAATTCCCACTCTTCGTTCCCCAAAATATCGATCTCTGGGTTAAGCTCTTAGTCTCCACTAGCTTCTCCCTTAATCTCATGTTCATGTAACTCTTTCCTGTGATATGGGGATAACCCTCCAAGCGCGTCAGGACTTCGTGTTTCACGAAGTTGGAACTCAACCCAACGCTTCTTCTTTGAAATCCCGATCCCTGAACTTCCAAAATCCACTCACCCAGATAAATGGTCATTATCCCTTGTGATTTGACGGCTAAGATCTAATCGAAATTTTGGGCCTCATGAGTTCTTCAAACTATGCCCCTTTGATTTCTTTGATGTACGAGTCAGCAAAATGTTGATCTACTGCCACCTGTACTGTATCCTGGACGGTTCCAATTATTTCAGGACTTCATGAATTCACAAATCCCACTCTCCTGTGAAATAACGAAGGGTTTAACCCTCATGCACCTTCCTCCGAATCCAACGGTTGTTAGTCCATGCGCTCAGATCCTATGGTCTAGATTTGATCTCCTCCTACGCTCGCTCTGATGTGTGCCTAGACGTGATATTTAACGGTCCATATTTCCTCCTTTGCAGTTGACCCAGTGGCTACCAATGCTCCTCCTCCTGAGCTTTGAATTTATTCTTGACTTGGAAGAATTACTAAGTTTCAAAGGTCTCGGCCTTCTGCTTTTTTCCGTAGGAACCTTGTATGCAAAGGTATTATTCCTCATGAACTTATGAATTTGAAACAGTTTGTTTCCCTACACACTCCTTGTGCTCGACCGACCTTCAACTAGCTATCTTCAACACTTCTTTTGAGTGTTGGCCTGGTGCACTCCTTGCACAGGTCTTCCTCCAGAGTGTTCAGCAACTCTGTCCCCTTGATCTTCAACTGCTCAAACCTCAAAGGTCTCTTTCTGTTTTTTCCCTCAAAGAGATGCAAGTTCCCTCTAGGCGACTTTCGCTCAAGCACTCCTTGTTGAGCTTGTAGAGTATTCAAAAAATCTGTAAGTGTCTTCCTCTTGGAAACTTCCCTTATCTCTGAACTCGAAATAGATTTATTCTTGTGCACTCTTTGCACTCGCTCAATGCTTTCCTGGTAGAGATTTATAGAACCCTCAGTAATTATGTTTCCTCTATGTGCCCTCCTCTACATAGTATCACCTCCATGTTATTCAGTAACCTTGAGGTTCTCCTTTGAGTTTATGATTCCTCTGGTGTACCCTCCTGGCACGTTCTTGCCTGAATTCCACAAAACTCAGATGTGCACTCTTTTCACTGGCTCACAGAGTCTTCAACACTCTATCATACAACCCTTGCATTAAGCCACAAAGAACCCAAACTACAATCAAAGAAATATCAGACAGAGAAATTTTGTCTATCCCTGCAGATGGAACCTATCAAATACATCTACAACATAAAATAACACATAGATGAAATTCATTCATAACCACATTAACACACAAAGAATCTCATGCAGGAAAAACTACTCTTTGTATTAATATGAATGTTCGGTTACAATATGGGTGAGCTCAGATTGCAACAGAGTCTTGGCTCTCTCCTTCTTCTCTTCTATTCTAATATCATCTCGTCTCTTCTAATCTAGATACAAATATATTTTTACAAAAGAGGGGCTCCTCGAGCTCTTCCCTCCAAGCTACCTACTCTCATAAATTTACATTGAATTACATTCAATGGTTGTCTAGTCCGAATTAGATTTAGATCTTATTAGCCTGTCATCCATTAAAGGTGACTCCATCTACTATCTTCACAAAGGCATCGGTGTGACTCTTCCAGCCTTAAAAACATTTAATTACAATTTAAAATTTGAAATGAGAGGCCTGGAGCCTCTCCCTTCCTTGAAAGTGCGTTGAATGTGCTATCTAGATAGTGCATTGTTGGGTTGGAGCAATGCTCCTGCATCATAATATCGCTGTCTTCATGCCAGAGCACAAGGGTTATCCCAGGTTCAACATTCCTCAGTATTTAATATTTCTTTTTATCAGTTGTTTTATACCTTAACACCTTAATTTATCAGACTCATCTAATAAAAGAAAAGACAAAAAGAGAAACGTTTAATCTAAAGGAGGAACTTTCACATAAATATATCCTGCTAATCACTAAGTAAATCCCATCGGTAAACTGGCCATATTGAAAGACCTTGAGAACCATTCCACCCATCAAACTCTACGGAGTCTAATTAGTCCTCTAATGAGAGTTTGGTTCCTACTATTGAGTTAAATAGATCTCAGACCCCTAAACATAATTGGTGCTAGAAAGAGGGTCGATGAATGAATGGCTAATAAAAAAAATTATAATATATTCTGCATAGCTTGTAGATTCAAAAAAACCCACATGCATTTCTAGTCATTCTCAAGACAACCCACATACAGAGAGTACTCTCGGAATGAGAAACGCACCCTAGCATGAGGAATTAGAACACATATTCCCTGACATACCTTACGCTCTTCCCCACGAGGAGTTGAACCAGTTTAGAAGAATCACAAGATCTTACACCCGACAATTTGTATCGTTACCCTTAGCTTCATTACTTCCTCATAGAAAACAAATCAACATGCTATTTGTTGACACCCATGACCAAGTTTTTGTTCAAACTACAGAATACCTAATAGATTTTTCCCTCACTGGGATCGAGCAACGCCTTAATTTGATCCCCGAAACACTAGTTGGTAACTAATCTGAGCTTGACGATTTCAAATCTAATGAGGAAGGGTTTAACTCGGATCGCTCAGCTTCAGAATCAGACGACATGGAGGATAATAACGATAATAATGAAGAAAGAGGAAATCAACCTTGGTTAGCCAGAGATTCCCTGGAAAACCTAGAATGGGTACATAACCTCCCCCGACATCCATAAAAATTATTTCCCAAATTTGACCCAGAAGCCTCCAGATTGCCTGAAGACCACATTAAAAAATTCATACTAGCTATAATAATGATGAACGTCCGACATGAGGACGTAGTGTGTAGGATGTTTCCCTATACCTTTGATAATTCAGCCTCGAATTGGTATTTTAAATTTCCTGTGGGATCCATAACTAGTTGGACGAGGTTTCAAAAATATTTCTTAGACAAATTTGAAGAACAAACCACCACAGGAGCTTTAATGGATGAATTGTTCGCCAACACCATGAGTTCAAAAGCGAAGTTTAAAGACTTCAATTAACGGTTTACCACTATCCTGGACAAATTTCAACCCAAAGAAAAACCTACTCAGGAGTTGCAAATTGAGGTATATGTTAATGCTCTCTCTGCTTCCATTTCCATGTTTGTGAAAAGGGTTGCCAAACATACCCTAGCTGAAAATTTTGAGGAAGAAAAAATGATTGAATTCCAAATGAAGGGATACAAAGAGGGTCAGGTCTCACTAGTTAAGAAGGAAGTTCAACCTCCACCTAGGAGAGGACTTTTGTTGACTAGACCCCCGAGAAAACAAATAGAACAAGGTCCCAAAAAATGAGGTGGGGACATAGAAGACCTATAATGGATGATAAATAAACTTTTGAATGAAATCATAGACATGAAAAGAAATGGCGGTGAAGGAAACCAAGGTCAGAGGCCTTAAACCTTTTTTTAAAGAAACCCACCTTTCAAAGCGATTGAACCTCCCCCATCCAACTTAAACATCGACCTAGGTAATGTAGCATCTGACTCTTTTTGTACATACCATAAAGAGAAACATTCTGAAAGAGACTATCCCTAATAGGTGCACGCAATGAATTTAATAGCCAATCAGTTGTTAGACGAAGTTTCTCTTACTGAACAATCAAGCGTTTCAATGGTGAACATCGCCGATCGGGAGAAAGTTGAGCCACCGGAAGAAACAACCATGTTGTTGTGGTATCTTGACTTGTCGATGCATCTCAACGATATATTTGAGGTCCAAGAACCACCCGTTGAGGTTTTGGATATACAAATGCAAAGTAAGGGTCAACCAGTCTCAAATGATCTCATCACTCTCAAATCCTCGAGAGGGAAACAAATAGATGATCACTTGAAAGAACATTTTCTCCCCCAAAGAAATCCTATAAACATAGACACACATGAAGCACCCAAGTTGGACTACAACACAGTACAAGTCTTAAAGAAATTTAAGGCTAATGTGTCGGTTGACATGAACATGTGCAGGATTCCCCAGTAAAACGGTTTCCTATTACAATCCTTAAAGTCAATATAATCCCCTATAAGAAGCACCGACCTAGGTGAGGTCCCATATCCCATAGATTTAAAGAACAAACCAAATGTGAATGCTTTCTCTTTAGACAAAAGACTTTCGTCCCACCTTTCCTTTTAACGTTTGAATTCTTCAACCGAAACTTGTGTAATTTCTTAGTCAATTCAGGGGCATCCTCCAATGTCATGCCATTGTCAATCTGAAATAAATTGAATGCAATTTTGCTCAAAAGTGATAAACATGTTATACAACTAGAAAAAACTCAGGTAAAAGTTATTGGGGAACTTAAGGATGCCATGATCATAATGGCTACACACCCGAAATTTGTTCAAGTAATTGCCATAGTTGTAGTAGATTTTCAAGGATTGATTAAAAAATGTGTAGTAGTATATTTGGACGGCGTGACTGTGTATTCAAATATTCGAGAAGACCACATCCAACATCTAACCCAAATTTTTGAAAGGTGTAGGAAATATGGAATATTTTAAACCCTAAGAAAACTATCTTTGGTGTCAAGGAAGGGAAACTACTAGGTCATATTGTATCTCAAGCATGAATTCGTATATATCCTGAATGAATAAAGGAAATATCTCAACTTCCCTTTCCCCATAAAAAAAAGGCTATGAAATCCTTCTTTGGGAAAATTAATTTTGTGAGGAAGTTCATGCTCGATTTCACTGCAATTGTCAAAGCCTTAAAAAAAATGATTCTCAAGGATGCAGATTTTAAGTGGGATGACGAGCGAAAATATTCTTTCAACAATATCAAGACTGCAATCTCTCAAGCTCCGGTGCTGTGAAGTATCGAATTTAGTAAATATTTTTTCCTCTATACTTTAACCTCCGACCAGCCCTTAGTTTCGGTATTGACCCAGAAGGATGATGCCAACAATGAGGCACCGGTATCATTTATGATAACTAATCTCCAAGAAGTCGAATTGAACTACCTTGCTATAGAAAAACATTCTTATGCGGTGTAAAAAGAAAAACATTTCAGATCTTACATCCTAACAAATCACACCAAAGTCATCGTGCCTTATCCCATAGTCCGATCCCTATTCACTCAATAGGATATGGGGGAGAGAAGGGGAAATTGGATGACAGTTGTCCAAGAATTTGATCTAGATATAAAACCTGCCAAATTATTTAAGGGACAAGGATTGTGTAAACTAGTCGTAAAAGCCCAATATCTAATAAATGAAGACCTCAAGTGGGAGAATGGATTAGAATTATGGTGTAGTGAAGCTTTATACATTCCCCCAGGGAAATAATATTGGTATGGAAAATTTATTTACCTCCTGCATCATGGGACTTTTCTAGAAATCCTAAGCCCTAAGGAAAGGAGATCTCTCAGGATAAAATCTGTGCAATATCGCATCGTAAATTTAATACTTTTCCACGTAAATTATGATGGAGTAATATTGATATGTATCAAGCGTGAAGATGCAAAAAAGGTTCTAAGGGAGCTCCATGATGGTCTTGCAGGTGGAAAATTTGTAGGAGATACCACAACCCACAAAATATTAAGAGTCGATTATTACTGACCTACTCTATTTAGGGACGCTCATACATATGCTAGAAATTGTAAATGTTGTCAAATGAGCATTGGTAGAGAAAAGAAGGCAGTTGTCCCACTCCAATCAGTGACCATATCTAGACCATTCGAGAAATGGGGGATAGATTTCATAGGGGATATTACCTTGAGTTATTTAAAACAACATAAATATATACTGACTGCTACAAACTGTTTTACAAAATGGGCAGAGGCCATCCCTCTGACTCACGTGAATGAAAAGGTTGTAATCCAATTCATAGAACAGCAGTTGATCACAAGGTTTTGGGATTCCTTCCGTTTCTGATTTTTTAGAATGCTTCCTACTTTTATTCTACTCTATTAACATGGTTATCTCTGGACAAAGGAATCATAATAAGATACTCGAAAAACTACTATCAACAAGGAAATGGGGTGGCAGAATCAACTAATAAGAACCTAGTGAGTATCTTGAAGAAAACATACACAGATCATCAGAGGAATTGTCATAGCTTGCTTCATAATGCCTTATGGGAAGATAGAGTAACACCGAAGGAAGCTATAGGAAACTCCCCATACTTTCTGGTATACAGACAAGAATCCATTCTCAAAAATGGGTTATATCTTCCATCACTTCAACTTTCTTAGGGTTAAAGAGGACAACCCTCATCAGTTATTCAACAAAGAATTGATACCCTCCTCATGCTTGAAGAGGAAAGCGAGAAAGAAAAATCTAATTATGTCGCTCATCAATAGATAGTTAAAATATGGTTTGACAAGAATAAGTCTAAAGAAAAGAGTTTTGAAGTAGGAGACTTAGTCCTGAAATGGGATAAAGAAAACAAACCTAAGGGAAAACATTCAACGTTTTGGAATCTATGGCCCAGACCTTTCCAGGTATCTGAGAAAATTGGGGTAGGCATGTATTGGATGCAAAATATGAGGGGGGAACCTGACACCCTCCCAGTGAATGGCCAAGTCCTAAAACAATATTTCTGCTAAAAAAAAATGACTTCTTCATGTTTATTTTAGAATACATTATGATTAGGATAAATTTGTAGGTTTAGGATAGATTGATTACAGATTCCTTTTATTTTTTGTCTTTTATTTTGTTTGGTTTTTTCCTGTAATAAAGTTGTGTTTCGTAAAGAATTGTTCGACTTTAATAATTTTTTTGTAGTACACTCTGCTCCTAACTTATGCTTGGGTGCAACATAAGAAATGTTGGGAAATTACAAATTTCTTCAAAACAAAAAACCTTGGTAAGTGATGAAGTCTCTATCTGGTGGTCTAGTAAATCCCAAAGTGAATATGGCAAGTTGGAAAGGATCACATGTACCTATAGACAAAGCTAGGAAGAATTTACCCTTAACTATTTCGTCTTCTAGATAACATGCGTCCTCCTCTCCAACTCACTCAGGGAATTTCTACTGGAAATAAATCAATTATATTAAATGGGTGCAAATTTGGAGAGGGTATGCAGATAGCTCCACCGGGGTTATGGACACTCGTTGGTAGCGGAGCAAGGTATTTGACGTCGGGGTGACTCCATCAGGGCTATGGATGATCGCTGGCAGTAGATAAACACCGTAGAGAGGTAATAATGATAACTAAAACATCCTCAAGCCAGTGAATGCCTTACCTGAATATTGTCAAAGAGTGGCTTGGGTCACAGTCAAGAGGAATGAAGGTGGGATAAGGGTTGACCTCCATACGTGGACCCAGATTTACAAGCCCAAGAAATTTTATACACATGGATAGGAAATAATATGATAAAAGCAAAGCCATTTAATGTCTTAACCAACTTTTGCACCAGCTAAGCCCAAAGGAAGGAGATTTTTTTTTTTTTCACCTAGATAATTGCCATTTGTTGAGCGCTCAACACACACTAAAAGTTTTTGAAAAATTTTCTCTTTTTGGGTACCACTTGTTTTATTTTATTCTTTCTTACTTGAGTCTGTTGTGTAGGGATCATTAAGTTTTTTTTCCATGTCTTATCATTGATAATGTTTGGATTTATTTAGACCTGTCAAATTGAAATCATTTTTCTCTAAAAAAAACCTAGCATTTTAACTAAGAATTCACAGCTAAA
>JASDQU010504971.1:0-10167 GCA_032191745.1 Picea mariana | reverse complement strand
TAAACCTAGTCTTTGTTTTCTTTCCTTGTTGACAATTCTTGCATAAAGTGTTGGTTGGTTTCGTGATCTGGGGCATTTATCTGACTGCTTCTCTTTTTCTGACTTTGACAAGGTTATCAAAATGTATGTTCCCCATTCTTCTGTGCCATAACCAAATTTCATCTTCTTTTCCTAGACAACCCTTTTCATTTCCAATTTCACTTAACACATATATGTTGCTTGAAGTTCTTGCATCTGTAGAAACCAATTTCCTTGAACCTTCTTTTCTTATCTCACACTTTTGTGAATCAAAAGTAACTTTATGACCTTGGTCACACATTTGACTCACACTTAGAAGATTATGTTTCATATCTTCTACTAGTAGAACATTGTTTTCCTTTTCATTCGTGTTCCCATTTTAGACTGTGCCTTTTCCAATGATTTTGGTTGAATCATCATTTCCGAAGGAGACTGATCCATATCTTTCCTTTCATAATGTAAGAAAATTGTCTCTATCACATGTCATGTGTTTTGAACATCCACTATCAACATACCAATCGTGTTTCTTCTGCTTAGTTGTTAGAGCAATTGTGCATTCTTCATTGCTATACTGATCTTCCTTTCTTATCCATGTCATTTTCTGAGGTTTTTGTCTGTGAATGTTGTTATTATGTTGGGGTTGTTTAGGAAGGACTATCATTCTGCAATCTTTGGCCACGTGTCCAAAATTGTTACATTTTTAACATTTCACTTCAGTGATCAAAGATTCAAACCTGTTGTAACTTCTTCTCTGTTTTTCGCTAGGTCTTCTTGAATAGCCCCTTTGTGTATGACTCTTAAAGTTGTTATTGTTCATGTTGTTAGCTCTGCAACTCACAGCTTTATGTACAAAATTATTACATGCATAACATAAACCAAAAAAAATAGTTTGATACCTAGGATTTGAGGATCTTCTGAAAGGAGGTGCTCTTATGAACCCTTCTTCTTCTTGAGGCCTATATGGTTGTTGTTGATTCTGAAATCTGAATCTTCTTGGTGGAGGACTGTCCTTGTAATATTCCTTGTATATCTTCCTATCCCCTTTGATTGTTTTGGCATAAATTTTTGGATATGTATCTTGCTCTGTTGTTTTGGAGCTTGATCCCTTTTCTGTCTGATTGTATCCAAGTCCGGACTTGTCAAGATGAGATTTTTGACTAATGATAATTTCATCCAGAACTTTTGAGCTATTCTTCATATTTTTCTTTTGAATATCCTTTCTTAGTGCAACAATCTATGCTTCTAGGTTTCCAATGATCTTGTCCTTTTCTTATAGATTTTCTTTGAGTGCTTCATCAATTCTTTTATATTCTTCTATTTGAACCTTCAATTTTGTGATCATTTGTTCTAGTTCTCGAGTATCATTTTTATTGTCTAGTTCTGCTTGTAGTTTCTTGTTTTTCTTCTTTTCTCTTCTGATAACTTCTATGGCACACATTAATTCTTATCGATAGTCAACTTCTGCTTCTTCAATTTCTTCTTCGACTTCTTCATATTCTTCTTCGGCTTATTCATATTATTCTTTGGAGTCTTCTTTGTCAGAGTCTTTTACTGCCACGAATAGAACTCTTCATGTCTCATTGTCACTGACTTCATCTTCATTTGATGATGAGATGTCTTATTTGGTGCATAAGCTTTTCTTGAAAACTTTCTTTGTAGTTCTTTTGCCTTTATATTTGTGTTTTCCTTTTGAGTAACCTTCATCATTTCTCTTTTTCTTTTGAGGACATTTGTTATAAAAATGACCAATACCATCACAATTAAAACAAATTAACAGAATATTACCTCTATACCTATAGTTGGTTCCCTTGTTTAGTCTTTTGATGAAGTTGGCCACTCCTTCATCATCTTCTGAGACGTCACTATTGCTGCTATATTCTTCTTGTTCTTTTTTCTTTTTCTTTGATCTTTTGGAGGCTTTGAAGGTTGCTTCTTTTACAGCTAGATTTTCCTATTCAGCTCTCATTTCATATGATGTGAAGATTCCATGCAGTTCATCCATTCTTAATGAGTTTAGATCTGATATTTCTTCTAGTGTTGATATCTTAGGGTTAAATATCATAGGAAGAGATCTTAGTACCTTTGAACAATTACAGATTCTTCGATTTCTTCTCCCAAACCTATGATTGCATTCACGTTTTCATCGACTTGTAAGAAGTAGGCTGCAATATTCTCATCTTCCTTAATTTTTTAGTTGTTCGAACTGACCTCTATAAGTTTGAAGCTTTGCTTCTTTGACTTTTGTATCTCCTTCATAAATATTTCAAATCTTGTCCCAAATATCTTTAGTGGATTTACAATGTGCAACTTTGGTGAATACTGTATCATTGAGACCATTCAAAAGTGCATTTTTATCTTTGGAATTATTCTGACCGAATTTCACTGCTTTGTCATTTATTGGTGGAACTGTTGGTGCAGTGTATCCATCTACAATTGATTTCCAAACTTGAAATCCCTAAGCCTATATATCTGTTTTCATCCTTATGCTCCAAAAAAAATACTTTTGTCCATCAAACTATGGTATTCCATTTTTATACAAGTTGGTACTCTCCATGATCTACCTTTTAGTGGTTAAACTTATTTCTAAAGGAACCTTCTCTGATACCAATTGTTATATTACTAAGAGGGGGCGGGTGGGGGTGAATCAGTAATAGTGTAATTATAATCCTTTTTCTTCAAATAATCCAAGTATTATATCAATGTAGAATTATTATCCAATAATGAGCAATAAGAAATGAACAATCACACACATACATAGTACACCAGTGTTTTACGTGGAAACCCAAATCAAGAGAAAACCACATAATTATTTTTTTAATATGTCTTGAAGAATTACATTCATTGGAAGCACCAACTTTCTTTGTTTTCCAGCTGCAACTAGAAAGAGGCTCCAATCCCCTAGTTTCTCAGGCTACAAACTGAGGGAAGCTCCAACTCCCTAATTCTATGGCTACAACTAGAAGGAGGCTACAACCCCCTATGTTCTTTGGATACAACCGAAAGGTGGCTACAACCAACAATCATTGCCCCATCCAACCACCCTAAAGTAGAAGAAAAATGATGGAACCATTGTCACACTATCACTGTGAGATATATTGTTGTAAACCTGTACCAATAAACCTGAACCATGCATCAACCATGCATCAACCTATACCTCAACCTGTAATCAACCTGTACCATAAACAAGTGCATCAACTATGTGTTGGTCACTATAATTGCTTAATTAATTCAAACAATCAAGTGCCACATAAATTGTCAACCCAGAGAAGTCTTTTTATTTCAAAGGTAACCACGCACTATATATGCTCAATTCCAAAAGTAGCCTAAAGTTGTAGTAAAGGAAACTATACTAATCACACTTGTCTTGAATAAACTGAAGTTCTGACTTGAATCACAGGAAAGCAACCTACCTATTATAGAGCTTGTAAAGATTAATCTAAAGAATCGTGGATTACATTAAAATAACAACTGCAACAAGAAAGAACCACTATTTTGTAACCAGAGAACAAGACCCTTATTCCCAAGCAGGAACTTCAGCACCTCGTTTCTGATTAACACACTTTCATGAAAACATTAATGCATAGAAGGCTAACTCTATCTAACAGAGAACAACACCCTTAATCCCTTCCATCAAGCAAGAACCTTTAGTACCAGTCTCTGATTAGCATACTAATGAGAAAAAATGAAGGCTAGCTACTTCTAACAGAGAACATAGCCCTTAACCCCTTTCATCAAGCAAGAACCCTTAGCTCTAGTCTTTGATTGCACACTCAGGGAAAATAACTGGAAGCTGATTACTTCTAACAGAGATCAGAACCCATAATCCCTTTCATTAAGCAGGAACCCTTAGCTCTAGTCTCTGATTGCACACTCAGAGAAAATAACTTGAAGCTGATTACTTCTAACAGAGATCAGAACCCATAATCCGTTTCATTAAGAAGGAACCCTTAGCTCTAGTCTTTGATTGCACACTCAGGGAAAATAACTAGAAGTTGATTACTTCTAACAGAGATCAGAACCCATAATCCCTTTCATTAAGCAGGAACCCTTAGCTCTAGTCTCTGATTAGCAGAACCTCATAAATTCATCACACAATATTGCTAATTGAAATGATTATGAACTTTGTGAAAACAATGTAACATTCAATAAAACAAAGTTCTTAACAAGACAGAGTTTAGTAGTGTTCAGCAAAGCAGAATTCATTAACAGTAGTGTTTCAGCAAGATAAAAGTTAATCAAGGCATAAACAAAAATTACACTAACACAATATAAAACTAAAGGGTGAATATTGTGAAGAAGGTGGGCCCTCCCTTCTCACAAGATTCCCCTGAGACAAAAAAGCTAGAGAAGGATGCTCAAAACAGTCTTATATTCATCTATCAATGGATCATATTACAATCTGAAAAATGAAATGCGTCCCTCTCTCAGAAGCTTTCTTAATACATAAAACTTGGATCCCTCGAATGGTGATTTCCTCTTATTTAAAGAGGGAATCCCTTCGATACAATTGATCAAACATTACATATGTATATCTGAGTCATATTATTAGTCAGATCGACTTTCTAAACCAGAATAGGATGTCCTAGTCTCGCGCAACAGAATGCTATTACAAGTGCTGGCTGGAGTAACAGTTCTTTTTCGTTGCTACTGATGCTGTTTTAGCACCGCAAATCGTGGGTTGTTTCAGCCACGAGATTTGTGCTCTTGACTATTTCAGAATTCTCGTGTAGGAGTGATGGTTGGTGCTTGGCTCACGGTGCAACTGTTGTAGATTTGTTGTTGACCGCTGACTGTGTAACGACTTCTTTTGTGTTTCAACATCATGACCATGAACTCAGCATCGTCGATTCTGTGTTTTAGCATCTGCGACCCTGGACTGTGTAACAGCTCTGTGTTCCAACATCTGCAACCTTGGACTGTGTAACAGCTTTGTGTTTCAGCATCTGCGACCCTGGACTGTGTAACAACTTCGTGTTTCAGCATCTACAATCCTGGACTGTGTAACAGCTTCGTGTTTCAGCATCTACGAGCCTGGATTGTGTAACAGCTTTTGTGAATTGTTGTTTCAGCAACAGGCCTCAAATGCTAATCTGCGGTTTGAACTGTTTTAGCACTTATACATTTCTAATCAATGTTTAAGTATGAGAGTGATGTAAAATATTATGCAAAACAGATTAAACGTATAGTAATGAGAAGGGATGTTGTATACCTTTGGAATGATCAGATAAAGTGATGATATGAGTTTAAATGTAAGTAAACAAGAGTGTAATAGTGGCAAAAAGTATGGGCAAAAAGGTGCATTTTGTGGTCCTAACATCCCCCCCAGCTCAAGGTGTTGCATGTCCTCAGACAACTTCACTCTGAATCAGAGTCTGGATACCGACTCTGAGCATGTAAGTTACTCAAGAAGTAACTCTGGGAGGTACTGTCCGTTGGCGTTCTGAACCCTTGGACCCACTGTAATCTTTGTCATGCTATTGTTTCTATCTTCTTAGGAAGCTTATACTTAATTTGATATCTTTCTATTGGCAACCAGAGGATAAGAAAATAAAACCAGTACCCTATCCACTTTTCAACACATTGCTGAGCACACTGGATGTAGTTAGGTACCCTGGAGATTGCTACCTCAAGGTTGGTGGGGAAAAAAGGATTGTGTTCTTGTCTTTTGTCAGTGGATTGCTACCAAAACATGTTATTTTCCTGGAGGGCAGCAACCTCTATGGTTCTGATGAAGTGCTGACAATCTTGGAGCACTGTTGATTGTAGATGTTGAACATGTTCAGTCACCTCTGGTTTCTTTAAGAACTCATGATATTCTATGACAAAGGTGGCTACATTCTGTGGTTCTGGTCTTATCCATAGAAGGTGGTTGTCTTCATTATGTTTAGCAGCCATGAAGTCATCTTGCCAAATGATTTGATTGTGGAGAAAGGAAGGAAATGCCAAAAGCTGAATGTCCCCTACAAGAGAAATAAGGTTCAGCTGCCTGTTCTTGGGGATGGCTTTGTTATGGAAATATGCCTCACAAAGGAGGTGCTGATCCTTAGCAGATGCTTCTGTGAAAGTTTTAACAAAATCTACTGGGTGTATTACTGCATAGGATTTTCCTTCTATAATTGATTTGATCTGAAACCATGTGAGTCGCTCCATTAGGAACAAGGAGTAGTTGCAAGATGGTTTTCTTGTAGCCAATAGCTTTTGTGTTAGGTCAAATACCCAGGCCATTCTACCTTTCAACTCTTTGTTCTGTTTCTTTAGGGCATGAGCTTCCTGACGTGTCTGCTCTAGAGCTTCCCAATTTGAGAAAGTGTGATTTATCCAGATTTGTCTGTACTCTTGAAGTCTTTTGGCCTGTGTTGCAGAATACTCTTCCTTCCATTTTTGTATTACTGCATGCTCATCCCACAGTTGGGTCTGTGTTTCAGCATTGCAAGTAGTGGGATGAGGTAAGGCCTGAGTAGATTGTTCCATGAAAGTGTGGAGATTGACATGGCTGGGAGGTATAAATTCCTCCATAGGTATTGTATGTACCGCTTTGTTGACAAGAGCAGGGGCTTCATTTGTTGCAATGCAGGGCTCAGTCTTAAGCTTAGGAGGTCCTGCTGGTTCTTGTGTTTCAACTGTAGTTGGTTCTTGTGTGACAGCTACAACTGGTTCTTGTGTAACAACAGATTCTTCCTTTTTTACTACAAAAGGAGTAGGCAGAGCTCCTGACAATGGGACTTGAATTACCTTATAGCTTGCTTGATAGTAAATATCCCCACATTGAGAACACATATATTCTTTACACAGGCTCTCTGTTGTAGTCGCTTCTGACATGGTTGCTATACAAGCTAGGGTGTGCAAATTTAGTTCCTTCTCGTATGCTTCCTTTGCCCTGGCTAGTTCTTGCTTATATGCTTCCAGTTCAGATTTTAAAAAATTGTTTTCCTGCAAGACAGAGGCCATTGTTGGTTCTAGTTGAGGGATGACTGGTTCTTGTGTGGCAGTCACAGCCTCACTAGCTGGTTTTCGTGGAGCAGCTGCAGGAAAGGTAGATGATTCTTGTGTTTCAGCTTCCTGATGTAAGGAGAGTAATGTTGCAGCGCCCTGGACCTCTGATTCCTGTATCTCAATTTCAATATCAGCGCCTGGTTCTTGTGTTTCAGCCGTATCTGGTTCTTGTGTGGCAGCTATGGCTGGTTCTTGTGTTTCAGCCACTGTATGGGTAGCTAGTTCTTGAGTTTCAGCTACGGAATGGGTAGCTGGTTCTTGTGTTTCAGCTATAGGGTTTGAAAGAAATGATGGCACACCATCTTGGGCATCTGGTTCTTGTGTTTCAGTGCTCGTGGGTGGGATAGGCAAAGATCCCTGGATTTGGGAGGTTGGAGGTGTATGGGGTATCAGTCGAATGGGTTGGGGATCTAGAGTAGTGGCAATAATTCGTGGCCTTGTTGAGGCCCTTGTTCATTTTTTTCGTAAGAAGGGCGGAAAGACGGGAATTTGTTTCCATTTTCGTGAGGGTCTTTCCTCAATGATGGGGCAGGGGGAAATGCCCAGCTCAGAATCATCACTAAGAATATGAAGGGCGGGAGTGAATGATTCTGGTAAGGTATGAGATGGGCTTGGTATGGTAGGGGGATTGTTTGGTCTGGTTGGTTCTGTGGTTGGGCTATTGGGTACTTCTGGGGAGTTTGGGAGATTTTGTGGTTGCTACTCCTGGAGGTTTTCAGGAATTTCGGCAGCTGCTTGGGGGTTTATGGGCGGGTTATTTAGTGGATGGTTTTGTTGAGAAAAACCCCTTTGGATGAGCAATTGGAAAAGACAGTGATGGGTGAGTGAAAGGGTGGGATCTTTATCCTATCTGTAGTAATGCGCCATATTTTTTAGACAACCCAGCAAATAATAAGGAATATTGACCCGTCTATTATGCCTTAAATGAGATAATAGAAGAAAGTCGTGCTGATAAACTACGTGGTATCGCCCCTCGCAGGTTAGGTAATGTTTGATAAATCTTGCAACTTCTGGCCATGGGGGTGGCAAAGAGCTGAGTTGAACACCCCTGCCTTTAAGTACAATTCGTTCTTCTGGTAAGAAGAAATTTTGCTGGGCATTCCGAATGATATGTTTATGGCTGATAATGCGAGTGTTGTCCGTAGGGAGGCCTGATACATGTGCTATATCCTCTTCTGTTACTAAAATTCGGACCCCTTGGATGAAAAAATGGTCCTCCTGAAGGTTTTGGGCGAATTGTAGAACCTGTTGTTCATTATACCACTGGAGTCTCTGAAAATAACTGAGCCATCCTGCCTACTGAAAGATTTGATAAGCTACTGGATAATGTTCTAACAGCACTGTGGTGGCGGGCTCGTTCCGTATGATAGAGCCTCCCATAGCTACCAGCTCGGTAAGATACAACGTTGGAGAGTTTGAGTATCAGCTTCTGCGCAGAGTGAGTTTTCCGAGTGACGTTATGCAAAATATGGTCAAATACGCGAAAGGGTGGTGAAATAGGAATGGCGGCAGTGAATTTGTGTGAAATGATGGTATCAAAGATTTGACATGTACTCCCCTCGTGTCAAGTGCAGCTAGTAATGATTGCACTTGAGTGGTCATAATGGTTTTAGAATCTTCTCATTAACTATAGCCTAACTGAATTACATAAAATTTACATACCTCGCCTTACCTTTTGATTCGTTCTGCAAATAAAATATCAGGCCTGTTCAGCAGTCGTGGTGGAGACTTTGATATGAATTGTATCAAGGATTTGCTAACTGGAAGGACAAAATATGAGAGTGTAAAAGCTTGCTGATAGATGATGTTGAAAAATTGGTGTTTCAGCAACAGAGAAGAACGAAACAATTGCTGGACGGTGTTGTTTTGGTGATGAGAAAATGAGAAGAACTACTGAACAATAGTGTTTCAGCAACAGAGAGGAATGAAACAATTGCTGGACGGTGTTGTTTTGTCGATGAAGAAGGTGAGGTACTGCCAGGCTGTAGTATTTTGGCAATTAGGAGAAGAAAAAGTGTTAAACAGTGGTGTTTCAGCATTGGAAGGAAGTCAAAAGTGTTGAACAATGGTGTTTCAACATCAGGAAAAATGGTGAAGAGTTGCTGACAATGGTGTTTCAGCAACAGAAAATAAAAGGCGAAAAAATTGTGGGATGGTGTTGTTTCGTCGATGAAGAATGGTAAGGAAATAGGAAAAAGCGGAAAAAGGTTGCTGAGTAGTGATGGGGGGATAGGTGTGGGGTTGGTGGTAGTAGTGTTTCAGGAATGAAGGAAAGGAAACAAATTGCTGACAGTGGTGTTTTGGCAACAGAGAAAGTCAAAAGTGTTGAACAGTGGTGTTTCGGCATTGGGGGAAGTGATGAAAAGTTGTTGATAATGGTGTTTCAGGAACAGGGGAAAGTTAAAAAGTACTGAATAAGGGTGTTTCAGCATTGGGCAAGCTCATTTCTTTGTGAAGTAGGATCGTCCTTTCCTGTGCTTCAATCAGGAATCTGCAAAAATCGATTGTAACATGGTATTCTTTGACAGGGATTATTAGTAAATAAAATATAATCTAATCTAATGCTAAAGAAATTACTTAAAAGAATTAATTGCAATTAGGGGTAGAAACCCCCTCTACGAAAAGGAAGTGGGCGTCTGCCATGCATGTGGCCTTAAAATCTTCTTTAGAAATAGGTCGCTGGTACAGACGGAGTCGATGACCATTTACATGTAACGGAGTTTTGGCGTCATCGATTGTGAGGAGCCTTACTGTTCCATTGGGGAAGACTGTGTCTACTCCGTAAGGTCCAAGCCATCTTGTATGCAGTTTCCCTTGAAATTCTTTGAACCGGGAATCATACAATAGGGCCCAATTACCTTTTTGGAACTGCTTGTTATTGATATTTTTGTCATGCCCTTTTGATCTTTGCTGTTGAATTATGGTTGTCTGCTGAATGGCATCTAGTCTTTTCTCCTCCAGTTCATTAAGCTACTGCAACCTGGCTGTCTGTGCATCTATCAAATCAAGGTTGAAAGCTAAAGCATTCCTTAAGGTTTTTATCTCAAATTCCACAGGAAAGATAACACTCTTTCCATAGACTAATTCATAGGGAGAGAATCCTGTAGTATTTCTCCAGGTAGTTTTGTAGGCCCATAATGCTTCAGGGAGCCTGTA